>CALNHX010008928.1:0-55183 GCA_940337035.1 Agriotes lineatus
AAGGGTAACTGATTGTTTTGCTCTGTTTCTAATGTGAATTTGATGGAGGTTTCTTTACTGTTAATATGTTCAAGAAATTTGTCCACCTCATCCATATCATGAGGCCAAATTGCAAAAACATCATCGACATATCTCCACCAAACTACTGGTTTGTTGGTGTACGTGTAGACATGTTGTTGTTCAAAGTCTTCCATAAAAATGTTACTAACAATGGGAGATAAAGGTGAACCCATTGCCATCCCGAAATCTTGTTGGTAAAATTCATTGTTTAATTGAAAGTATGTCGTTTTAATGCATAGTGTTAAAAGTTCCATAATGGTACCAACGTTTAATGTTGTTCGTGTATGTAATGTGTTATCGTTTTGTAGCCTATGTTTAATGATGTTGAGTGTTTTGTCTACTGGAACATTAGTGAAGAGACTAACTACATCGAAACTAACCATTAAGTGTTGTGTGTTTATGTTTGCTTCTTTAAGTTTTTCAAGGAAATGGGGCGTGTTCTTTATATACGTGTCTGTATTTCCTGATATAGGAGTCAGTATCTTAAGTAAATATTTAGCTAAACTGTGACAAGGAGAACCTATAGAACTAACTATTGGCCTAAGTGGTACATTTGGTTTGTGTATCTTTGGTAATCCATAAAAATGTGGTGGTCTACTGTAGTGTGGTGTTAGCGTACGTCTTACAAAATCTGTAAATTGTTCTCTGTGTTTGTAAAGTGTTCTGTATATTTTTGTTTCTATTGTATGTGTTGGATCTTTATTTAGTTTAGTGTATTGTCCCTCACTAATTAGTGTTAAAAGTTTTTCGTTGTATGTGGTTGTGTCAAGTACTACTGTGGCGTTGCCTTTGTCTGCAGGTAGAATTTTAATTGTGTTATCGGTTTTTAGTGTGTGTAGTGAATGTTTTTCTTGTTTGGATATATTTTGTCTGATTGTGTAAGGTCGTTCCAGTATGATTTTGTTTCTAATTCTGTATTCCTGTCTAATGTCTTCTGGAAGTTTTTGACAAGTCTCTTCTATAGCTGTAACTAAATCAAGTTTATTAATTCGTTTTGGCGCCACTGCGTAGTTGAGTCCTTTGCCAAGAACTAATTTGTCAGTGGCGTTTAGTTCTTTAGAAGACAGATTAACTACAGTTTTATTTAAAAAAGTGTCACTGTTCTTTAGTGTATTTAGTTCAATTGTGTGTTTTTCTTGTATGAGGTGTTGGTACTTTTTTAAATGTGTACGTTTTTGCTCTGTGTGTGTTTTGTTGTAGGTATTACTAATAGAGTTGTACATACGATTGAAATCTGGCGGTACAATGCTTAACTTGCCCCGGATTTAGAATACAAATATAGAGCGCACCTTTTGTGCTTGGGCAGCAACCATTGTGTGAGTTTTCATGGTGATGTGTTGACCTTGTTATTCTATATCTTAGGTCTGTGGTTCTGCGTAGACCACAGTTAATTTGGTGCCCAACTGTGAACAGTCTCACCGACTCCAATTTCGATCGCCAAGGTTGCGGAAAAATTCCGGTCTCCGCGGGATTTGAACCGAGCACTTGCTTAATGCAAGCCAAGCGCCTACCCAACTCCGCTACGCGGCTTCTATAGTAGCAAGTATCAAATACCAAATTATATAACCTCAAAATATGAAAAAACTATCTAACCGTTATGGCCCACGAAAAGTTAAAAAATCTGTAGAGAGCTTTACTCAGAACTTCCTTCGCAAGTGGATGTTTTGAAACTAAAATTTTTTAAAATATTAAAGAATTTTTTTTTTCTACGACCACCTCTAAAAGTAGGCCTTTTAGCGCTAGCTTTTTCACTAAAAGTGACGTTTTATAATTTAGCGTGTTTAAAATGAGATCAGCTGTTTACTTTTCGCCCATGTGCTAAGAGTGAAGTGTTATAAAACTACAATTTCGAACTAGAAGTGAGGTTGTAAAGTTATTCTAGTTACTTCTTGCGTTAGAGGTAAAGTGTTTTTTAAATAATTAAAGCTTTATGTAATGAATAAAGTCAGATGTGGAGTATTAATAATTACCTGTGATAACTGACTTTAACAGTACCAACTCGCTCCGGAAACATTCACTTGCGCAACAAGGCCATCTCTTTATTATGACATAAATTATAACTGTCATAAATGCAAACCTTTGTTAAATCGACATTTATCGATTAATAACAGAAAATTTAAGGTCGTAGAAAAAATATTGTATGCAAACTCATGCTAAAAGTGTTATTGAACTCGACATGTTATGAATATCAGCCTTCGGCTGCGTTTCATAATTTTCATGTTTCGTGCATAAACATCAACTTTTAGCACTTCTTGCATAAATAGCTATTAAGGTGCTCACCATATATCTAGGGGGTCCAAAATATACCTATTTTCGTCAAGAGTAAGCACCTGAGTTATGTGCAAAATACCTATTACTTTTATTTAACTAATTCTCGAGTTAAAGTAAAAATATGCAGACTTTTATTTCTGTAAGGTGCTCGCCTTGTACCTATATGTTTGACCGAATCAAAGAGCATATAATGAGAAGAGACTCAGGCTTATGGCTGTGAACGTATTGGTTGTTAATTGGGTTGCATACCCACATTTCTCAAATATATTTGCAGCCAGCAAACGTCCCTTGGACTTTTCTACCTGACACCAGCTGGCACAACCATAAAATTATCCCAGCACAAAGATTTATTGGCCATGTTGCCACATTCTCATAGCGTTCTGAGAAGGAAGTAGTGATGGGCAAAATAGAAGGAATTTTACAATCAAGATATTCGAATACGAGTTGTTGAAATGTTTGGTTTTGTTATTTCATATGACTAGGCGTTCTAAGAAGGGTAGCACGATACACCTAAACACGATATGTCAGCTAATTCGCCCTAAAACCGACTTGACATCATCCCGGAGCCGTTCATTTGAACTTTTGAAGTTGAATTTATTATTGCAATACGTACGAACGTAACAACGTGTCTCTATTATTCGTTTTTGACACGTACAATTCTTAATGAAATTATTGTTAATCTTCACAATGTAGTGGCAATTGCAAGTCATATGGGCCCCAGTAATAGAAAATTATTATCGGAGTTTGGAATTGGCTACGAAAAAACTTTTTTTTGGACATCCAAGTGATAATTCTTTAAATATTTATGTGTTTGCAGATGCAACGCATCTCATAAATTAAAAAGGTCGCATAAGTACTATTATCAGATACAGGGCCAACTGGCAGTAACTGACAGACAGCTCTGCTATTTTATTGTGTGGACGCTTCACGGTTTGCTCGTGGAAATGGTTTGTTGTTAATGTATTTTATATAGCTACACCTATAATAAATTTATTAACCTGTCAATTTTAGATTTTTAAAGATGCTGATTTGTGGACCGATAAAATGCTACCCAAGTTGATTAAATTTTACAAGGATCATATGACACCCTTGATTTTAAAGAAATTTTGAAAAATAGATAATTATTTTCGTTTTTGATTATCCATTCACGACAGGTAGGGGGGGGGGGAGAGGGGTAACCCCGGGTGAGATACTATATTCCGTTATTTTTCAGATCAGTAAGTGTTTCTTTTATTTTCATGTACTACAATGGCTCATCACGCCCTACCTGGTCCAGGGTATATGTAACCTTCGTGTTTTTTCTTACTTATAAAGCAACTGCAACCAGGGACGGAATAGCCATACAATAAAATAAAATAATTAGGTACATTAAGTATACATACGTATGTATTTTTAAAATAAAAATTATTCAAACTACGTAATTTTTAATTTAATCTAAACGAATTAAATTTCAATGGTTGTCTCTCATTGAAGTACATGAGCTGTCAATTTATGTTCCTGTAAATGTAAATAGCAAGTTAAATAATAATTTACATTTCGACTATTTTTGTGATTCTGATTAACTTTATTTAATAACGTTAACTAGGCCTACTATGCTTTTTCATTTTTTTATGGCGGTGGGTTACTGGGGGAGGTAAAATATTGAAAAGTTATAAAAATAGTTAATTTAAATGGTGACCAATATTTCAAGTCGATTAGAAAAAAATAAGGATAATAAGATACAGGGGTGTGAATGTGAGAAGTGAAACACACTGTATATGATAAAAAATATATTTGTTTTTACCTGTCGCTATACAGTTAATATATCTTTTTATCATTGCATACCTACTTGGTATACTTTATTCCGTGTTAATAATTCTTGTAATGCGAACTTCAAAGGACAATGGCTGGATAATTTAGTTCCTTTTAGTAATATTTTAAAACATGCTATATTCGGTTTTGAAACCGGTCAACCGGTATGTTATGACGTCTGCAGGTATCTTTCGGAAAACGAAAGAAACTTAAATCGCAGTCTTGTTTGCGATTTCGCAAACAACCAAAATAGGCACATGTTAAAGGAGCCATTGAAAATGTATTATTATGAATTGCGTCGCACCAATTATTAAACCGTAGAATACTTAAAACACAATCTCAATACGTAAATACGTTGAATACAGGATTTAAATCCAGATCTTACTAAACTGTAAGGTACTGTACCATCAGCTAGCTTGTTCTGAACTAAACTAAAATCAAATTACTTGTCCTAATTTCCTAATTCATTTTGTTGTAAAGATCACATGTTTCTTTACCAACTATAAAGTTTGAAGTATTTATGGCTAACCCAAAAGCAAAGAACAGAGTACCTATTTTAGCCAGAAGTACAATTTGTCTCGGTTCTCGTATTTATTTATAGATATTGACCTACCCGTTCTAGCGAGGTACAGCTAATAAATAAAGAAAATGAAGCATTTATTTTCGCTAGAGATTATATAATGTTAGTCACATAAAATATTTAAAACGACCATCTAACGAATTTAATGCTTTTATAAGTATTTTGATAAAACAATTTCCCACATTTTATGAAAATTATAAATTATATAACAGTGTAACTGTAAATATACAAAAAGAATGTATAACAATTATGAAAGATTTTAGAAATTTAACCTGCGAAACTCATTTACATTATGTCATTTCTCTTTTTATTAAAATTATGATTAACAGCATTCACAAAAATATAATTCAAAAGGTACATTATAATAATTCTAAAAATAAACTTCCAATTTTGTCATCTCAATAAAGCAGGCTACAGTGAAATTAATGCTTCATTTTACGATGTTCCACAGATTTTATTCGAGATATTATTAACTAAAAATAAATTTTAATTGTACAGAATAACTTGTTTATAACTTGAATTGAATTTCCTATAGCAGTCTTGCACGTGTGGCGGCGCGGCAAACACGATCGTTGACAAAGAAAACAAAATACACCGTTCATTTTGCATGGAATGTGCCGCCTTTAAAATAATCGTCTAGCGGTCATATTTATTTAGCAGTGCCTCGATTTTTTTGCTGAATATCAAATTGATATCATACGAACTCTAGCTCCAGTATATCTGATTTGAAAATAATGATAAATGATGTAGATAGGGGAGGTTTTTTGGAATTACCTAAGTCAAAAAATAATGCTGTTATAATATTTAAGATCATTTAGTAGCTTATTTGTGTATAATGACGTTTCTTTTACGCACAGTAGTAAAAGGCCATAATCAACTCGACCCTTAGCTTTAAGAGCCGTTGGGTTGGATGTCTTTTGTTGTCGGACGGGTTAAATCTAGCCCAGATTTGCCAATGGTCCGTTTCCTGTTTTAAGTGACACTTTTGAAAGAAGCTGTAAACAAACGGAGGAGGTCGGCTCAGGGAGCGCTTGAAATAATAAATGTTTTATTGATTTTACGGTGTTTTTTAATTTCTCACAATTAAAAACATTTTTCGAAATTATGCACGCAATTATGAAACTACAGTAAACTAGAGCTGATATTTACTTGATCACTCGATATACTATAATCAAAGAGCACTCAATGCTCTTTGCTATAATGCTGACAAAACTAATATACCTGATTTTGTGAGGCCTGTGAAATCTGACACTTTATGTGGGTGACCGCCCGACTCTGTTTTGGCTAAGAGACCATGGGAAATTTTGTCTGCGTTTTGTAACCCAAGTTACTTTCGTTCGAAGGTTGTGTTAACCTTGGCAACACCGCACTTTAGTTTAAGCCAACGAATTCTAGAATTATGGTTTTGCTCTGAGCTGTTTAACTGGGATCCCTCCTGCCAGAGGGATAAGACCTGGGAGCCTAGCGGGCGGGAAATTTTAAGCTATACGCTAATACTGCCCAGCGCTGAGTCTCTTCTCATTATATGTTCTTTGACCGAATTTTGATTTAATCTGCATGCAGAATCTTGTCTTCCTCCAATAAATAGTTTATGAACTATACCGCCAACAGACAGGCACACAGAATTGAGAAAATATATGTTTTATCATGTAGGGACTCTGAAACGTAAATGTTACAATACTTCCTTCATCTTTAAGAAGCCGAAATTAAAAAGTAGTATATTACATTACATTACAAGGCATGAAAGTGATACTTTGCAGATGAGGTGGCTTGTTGAAGAATACGAGGAGCGAAGCGTCCGAGTACTTCTTCAAACCCTCCAAGTTCATGCTATGTAATGTATTACATTTTTTCTGATATCTCTCTTTAAAAATAGAATTCTATCGCATCAAGGCACACAGTGAAGGTGACTGGTCACCTAGGTAAAGTAAAGTAAAAATGACTCTCTCAGTGACTAGTCCTGCAAAGTGACACTTTAAAGATCAAACTGAGTCTTGACATAACCCGCTTTCTTGGCGATTTCAGAAATATATCTGTATTTCATTTTTACATGCTAATTCTGTAATAACACCAACATCAACAAAGCCAGTCACGAATAAAAATACATCACAGTTAAGATCAACTGAATGGTTAACCGATAACCATTTCTTTAATAGGTGATAGTTAACAATTTTCCAGTAACCAAATAGTCATATACCGTGTGTCCACAGGAGTACGCACCATAGAGATAAGATAATGCTAATAGAATATAAATATCAACCAGTGCTATGACCACCGTCCCTTTTCTTGTACCATTTATAACAATATTGTTTCATACAGTGGCGAGTCAGAAGCCAGAAAACAACGTTTTAGCGTGCCGGCAATCACAGCATTAGCCGATCTTTCTATTCTATTTGGTTATCCCTATGGTGCGTCCTCCTGTGGACACAAGGTATGTAATACTTATATATACTTATATTAAGTATTACATATATGCAAATAGTTAACCACACACAGGTAGGTACAGAATTGCCTTAATAAGTTTTTGATTTCTGTATCATTACTGATGAGCAGTGATCTCCGATGTAGGTACACGTCTGATTGTACATTTCTAATTCTAATCATTGTCAGTTTCCTGCCTTGCATAATACAATTTTTATAAAGTGCCTTCAGAAATGATTGAACGTTTTTGGTCATGGTTATACAACGTATGAATAATATGTTGGTGCCGCTGTAAGTCTATGTCAAATTTGAGGTTAGCGTTAGCCGTTTTAAAATATAGGTACTATTGTTGGTGTATAAATGTAATCTACAAAAAATAATATGAGATTACACTTATGTTTTACCTATTAGAACAGCACTTACCAGATCAGTAGTGAAAATATATCTTTCAGTCTATTAAAAATGATGAAGTATAGGACCACGATTCTGATTTCATTTAATATTATTTTGTTTATCTTAGAATACTTTTTTTTGGTAATTTAACAAGGTCTGTTTTAAATAATAATTTTTTCTATGTATTCAGTAGCAAACCGTTAAATTCAATTTACATAGGTAGGGCTTTCTATACAAGAGTGAAATTATCAATGAAAAATATAATAAACAAATACAAATTCTTTATTTTTCTGTTAGGTACATAAACTACAAAATTAAACATACATGTGATATCCACCTACCTAGCTTATTTTTAATTTGGTATACTGGCCCTTATTCTTGTCAAAATGTGTTGTGATTAAAAAAACTAACATCTAAACTACTGTTAAATACCTGCTCAGATTTCACTGCAAAATACAAATAACCAACTTTGTTAAAGCATCAATAAAGGTAGATTTTTATGTAATTCATAAACAAGGACAGTAATGTATTATTGTACTTATAGATCATTCATACATTTGAGTACACTTATTTAAAGTTATTCGGGCACAGTTAGGCAAAGATAATATACCTACTATCGTAAGTAAATACTCTGCAAAGCTCTTGTCAAGATCGATGCTCTGAAAACCAGTATCTTATAAAATAACCAAAGTGGGTTCTCACATTTTTAGATGACCTGTACAAGATGCTTATCAAGCTAAAAAATAATTAAATCCAAATATACACTTTACATAGTACTACATATAAGTAAAGAGAAAATTTTAAAAATTCTTATGGCACAGCATCATCAATATCAAATTCGGATTAAATAAAAGCAAAGCTGAAATAAGTTAGTGGTTATGAATATAAACTCTACATATAAACATGCCAATACCTACATATTTTTAAAATTCTCTGCTTTCACCAAGGTTTGGTAAAATGTTTACAACTCAATACAACAATTCTCTATTCGTAAGTAAAACACACTTGAATATTTTAGAACTATTCTGAAGTCGATTCTCAGTACAGCAGCTGTATTACAAACAGTGAGTTTCACTTAAGAATGTAACACCCTTTTATCTTTCTAGTTTTTATCTGCTTTGAAAATTTTCCTCGAAGATAGAACACATGGTCTGTTTCTAGCTAAAACACCTTTCACCTCCTCCAAATGCAAAGCTACTTGAGCTACCAAAATTTAATAAAAAAACATAGACATTTTTCAATTGGAAAATCTTATTAACAAAATTTGTTCAGAATTTCCCAAAAAGCTTAAATCTAGTTTGATCAAAATTAACAAATATCGAAATTTTTATTTTCACAAAAAATAGAACATTAAAAATTCCTTGTGAATTTAATTTTTAATTTTAATATTTTTTTCACAAATTAGAAATAAATACAGTGCAGAAAAACGTAGATATTATCTAACCGATTAAAATGTTATTTTTGAATTTTAATCAAACCTTGTTTTTTATGCAATTTTAAACAACTTGGAGAGGGCACATAGCTTCTTCGCCACAAGGAGAACACAATAAGTTCTATCTCCTAAGATTTTTTTTTCAAATCAAATAAAAAGATTTAAGGCTCTCACACTGTATATGAAAATCTGTAGGTTTAGTTTTAACAGAACTAAAATTATTTCTACAAATACCAACTTCTGAAAAGACAATATTCTATTAGTTATATCTACTCTGACAGTACTGTTGCATTTCTTTATATACATGCACATAATCTTCACACTTAAACACAGAAGATCCACAGCTAATCGACATTCACAGAATGCAAAGTAGCTGGAGTGTATCAATCAATGCAACGAAGACTAGACTGTAATATTGCAACTTACAGTGGATATTACAAATTCTGCAAAAACAAAACACCTAACATAAAAAAGTACTTTCCTTACATTACTTTGGTAATTATTTTTGGTATCAGTTACAGTAAACACTGTTCACAGCACCTAACTGACTGCTAAACTTAACTTAAATATTTTAACTATTAAATTAAGAAACTATGCTCAAATATTGAGATCATCAAAATGATCTTTACCATCCACGTTATATATATACATTAATTCTTCAAGCGATAGTCTAGAAATGAAAGAATTAGAAATGATGTTGCCTATGTCACTATTTAGTGATATTTCATTGTCATCGGTGGTGAATTTCTCATCTGCAGCCGTTTGATCTGAAACACCAGTAAAAGCAACAACATAGTAGTATTATATTTCAATTGATGAACTTCCTTTTAAAAACAGTTACTTGCACAACAAACTTTTTACCTTTAGAAATCGATGGCTTGTTCGACGTACAATCGGATGCCTCACAAGTGTTTACGAGGCCTGAGGCAGCAACATCTTGAACTGTTAGCGAATTAGTCTTTTTTAGCGAACCATTCCTTTCCAGTTTTCCTTGCCCTTGTTCTGCCCCACCCTTTCCTTTGAAAGGTTGCGAATCATCCGAAATGACGGATATGTTTCTAACTCTGCTGTAATAATACCTCTTCGTACCACGATTTGTGCTTGTAGAGGAGACAGGTGTAGGTGTGTTTTTATCCTTCAATACTTCACCCACCCCTGGCTTGTTCGACGTACAATCGGATGCCTCACAAGTGTTTACGAGGCCTGAGGCAGCAACATCTTGAACTGTTAGCGAATTAGTCTTTTCTAGCGAACCATTCCTTTCCAGTTTTCCTTGCCCTTGTTCTGCCCCACCCTTTCCTTTGAAAGGTTGCGAATCATCCGAAATGACGGATATGTTTCTAACTCTCCTGTAATAATACCTCTTCGTACCACGATTTGTGCTTGTAGAGGAGACAGGTGTAGGTGTGTTTTTATCCTTCAATACTTCACCCACCCCTGGCTGTGATTCTAAAGCCACACTTTCAGCAAGTGGTGTCTGCTTTGAGCTACTTGAACTTGCCGCATTAGATGCTAGCGGCATCGTCAGCAGCTCCTTCAATATACTACTACTTGCTTGTACCTCATTAGACTGACTGGAAGATTTACTGGTTGGTACTACTTTCTTTTCTTTCTCTTTCTTCTTAGCAACCTGCAATAAACATGGACGTTCTAACCAGCTCACTACAATTTATTTAATTAGTTTGAATTCTCAAAATATGAAGCAATAACAAAAATGATTTGCAATTTCTATTTTATTTTTTTAATATTCAAGATGTACCATAATATGATCAAATACTATTATTCTCTGAAGAGCTGTGGCATTGATATTATCAATATTATTTAAAAGCAAACAAACATATCCAAAAAATTAAGAAGAAATGGTGCTACAGGACACAAAGAAAATAATTGCAACTATTGAGAACTACTATGAAAACCTGTATGAAAGCAAGACCCAGCCATCTGCAGTGTCGAAACATAATCTGAAGAAGAAGATCATGAACGTGAATTCAGTTAGAGACATAAAAAGAAATAAAGCCCCGGGCATAGACAGCATAATACCCGAACACATAAAGGATGAGGAGAACTAACTAAGTGCCTGAAATTTCTCTTTAACAAATGCCTTTTGGAAACTACTATACCAGAGAGATGGAATGAGTCGTTGACCATCCTAATACATAAAAAAGGGGACCCGTACAATCTCGAAAACTACAGGCCAATATCACTCTTATCCCAACTATTTATATTACTGACTAAAATAATAACAAATAGACTAACAAGGAAACTAGACGAACAGCCCGTCGAACAGGCTGGCTTTAGAAAGGGCTTTAGTACGGCAGACCATCTCTTTACGATAAGAATTCTAATTGAAAAAGCCAACAAATATAACTTTCCACTCTACCTCGCATTTATTGATTATGAAAAGACCTTCGACAGTATCGAGTTCTGGGCAGTGGAAGAAGGACTAATTAAATCTCGAATTGACCACAGATGCAGAACGTTACTACAAAACAAATAAAACAACAACGATGACGATACAGATGGATGCATTCTTAACTACAAATCCTATCAAACTGTTTAGAAGAGTAAGACAAGGTAACACGATATTACCAAAACTTTTCATGGCAGCCTTGGAAGACATCTCCAAAAATATAAATTGGGAAGATATAGGTATAAACATCAATGGACAGAATAATATCTGATAAATATGAAGACTTGCAACAAATGATAAACGACCTACACACAGCATCTCAACACAGAAGCCTTAAAATTAATCTAAGTAAAACTAAAACGATGACAAACACACAGGACAATAGACAATTCTCAATAGAATCAATTCCCCTAAAACCAGTCGGAGAATATATATATATATCTCTGTCAATCCATCAAACTCACTAAAGAAAACCAAACAACTGAGATAAATAGAAGAATTCGTATGGCATGGATGGCGTTCCGCAAACTATCGTATGTGCTTAAAAACAAGAAGACCCCTATGAAATTCAATAGTTGTGTGCTCCTGGTTCTAACATATGCAGCACAAACCTGGCCTTTCACCAAAGCAAATCTAGACAAACTAACGAAAATACAACAAAGTATGGAACGTATCATGATAGGGGTGACACCGAAAGATTGCAAGACAAACACCTGGATAAGAAAAACAACAAAAACCACCGATGTGGTAGAACAGGCAGCAAAATTTAAATGGAAATGGGCCGGGCATAATGAAAGACACAAAGACAATAGATAGAACCATCTCATACAAAGCTGGCGCCCATATGATGGGAGACAAAATAGAGGAAGACCCCAAATGAGAGACAAAAAGCGACAGACATAAAAATATGGAGAAAACTAAGGGAGCCCTATGATCAGAAATGGAAATTTGGATGAAAAATAGGCAAGAAGAAGAAGAAACAAATCCACAGCTCTCTGAAAAATAAAAGTATTTGATCATACTGTCGTTGCGAATAAAGTGAGCAAATGAAAACGACATCAAGTTTGGCGTTGAAAAAATTAAGTCGTGTGGTGCATTAGTACTTCTGATATTTTTAATTTAAATTCGTTCATTATCTACAGCCTCTTTTACCTTTCGGAATCGAAGACCATTCATCTCGCGGAAAATGCAACAGAGGTAATGAGTCGCATACGACTTACATTACGCTTCCTCGCATCCAAACATACAGCACACTCAACCATGCTAAACTTAAATTAAAGAACTTAATTAATGAGTTCAAATCCATTTCCCCTCAGAGAAAATTCTCGAATATGGCCAGATTTGAACCCATGTCTACCTGGTTGCTAAGCAAAATACTAACCCATTCAACACCCAGGTGGCCTTTTAATTTAGATATGACAGTTATTATACTAGTAGAAGTGTCAAGTTGTTTAAATTATGAAATTTTAAATTAGACATGTTTGATTCATTTTGAAAAAAAACCTCCGAATAAATTTAAAATGCCAAAGAATGCACGTTCAAACAACCGAATTTTTAAGGAAGCCATTTCAACTGTTTAAACAAGTAAGCGCGTTCACTTATTAATTTCACAGCCACCTGTGCAGGTAGTATTACTTCAAACAACCGTGAGGTTATGACAAAAAAAATTATAACGTCGAATAAGAACTTGCAAACTACACGAAATTTCAGATGCTTGAGTTGGTTGCAAGCTCATAACTCGCACCTAAATCTAAATAAAATCAATTGTTTTAAACTTACCGATTCCTTCTGGACATCCGAGTTGCTTTGATTTCGCGGGTATTTTTGCGGACGATTCTTACGGCGGCGACCCATGTTGCCTTTTAAAATATAATATTTACAGAACTAAGAACTAAGTACAAATTCCGGCGTGTTAAAGGAAAGACAAAGTATTAAAAACTTAAAAACATAAAAACACAAGTTAACCAAGGGTACGAGCGATTGTTTCGCACAGTTGCCTTAGTTCTGAAACAAAAGACGCACTGCAGGGGGCGCGATTAACCCTAAATCGCACTAAATTTGAAATAACCAGATATGTATCTCAGGAGGAATACATACAAATTCATCAAAATTAAACATCTCTCATTTTAACACAAATATTTAAAAACGCTTATATACTCATATTTATATTAAACAAAATGTGTTTTGTGTTATGTGATATAATTCGATTTCTGATTGTATTAAATATACAGTCGCGGCCAAAAAAAGCGAGACCCTTTTTGAACCTAATTCTCAAAATGCCTAACCAATTGCTGACACTTCTGACAATTCTAATTACTAAATGTCATAATAGTTATTTACTATATGGGATAACAGCATCATTAATATACGTGTGTGTAAGTTACAAACGAGTGCGTAGCACGAGTTATGTAAGCACACAAGTATATCAATGATGCATTATCACACATGTATTGTACAAAATTTTATCTACGACTGCCTAAAATTGAGAAAAGTGCATTAAGAGAAATGTCAGATTTTTCATTTTCAAAAATATTTTTCGTAGGCAAATGTCATTATGTCATTCATTTGACACTATTTCAGTTACGTAATGAAGTCATTACACAACTCAGTTGCGTAATGAAATAATTACATAACTGAGTGGTGTAATGAGCTTCATTACCTAACTGAAATAGTGTCAAATGAGTGACGTAATGCGTTACTTATCCCACTGGAGTAGATAAAAAATCATTACTTAATTCTAAAAACTGCCGGCACATATTGGAAATACGGATTTTTTGGCCGCGACTGTATTATAAATGTCCAATATATGTATTTATTTCTGGTCTATAAATTGCTTCTAATATCTATAATATAATTTTCCTTAATGTGTGTCTCTGGCACAAAATAAAATCTCACGTTCCGGCTTCACAGATGTTTATATTTGTTTAGGTTTTGTTTTTCTTATCTTAGCGCTCGGATCGCAGCTTGACCTTTCGCGTATCCTATTTCACGTGCGCGCCCTCGCAGCGCGTAGCGTTCGGTTTGCTTGTGTAAAATTAAATTCAGATCATGAGAAATATGCAGGATGCTCCCGAAAGCATATGTTACGACCAAGAAGACTATACTAAGGAGATGCAACTTCATATGACGGCTGTATATAAAAGCGGCCCTTATGTCGGGGATAGCCGTCGCGGCGCTGTCGACAGCATGTACTGCCGTTCGAGAGTTGGAAGCGAGCTAAATTAACCTGTAATCGCGGTTAAAAGTCAGTTTACGGTTGTTAATCCAATGGAGTGTATTTCAAGTGTGTTATTAATTGTTAAAACATGGTCCGAATTTTCAGTTACACTCAGCAAATGTTTGACATTGACAGTTCACGAGTTTTGCGAATGAATAATTGTACACCACGGCCGCCTTACTTGTCAGCTTTTAGCGGTCCGCTTCGAAACGGGAGTTGCGTGTCCTTAGTATAGTGTTCTTGGTTACGACAATTAAGGATGCGAATTATTTCAACCTTAGACCGCAACGGTTTAGTTTCCGAAATAGAAGGAATTTAAGTTTTCGAGTCGAGTTTTCAAATGGAATGAGAAGCACCAAAGAGGCCAAGAAAGCTGCAAAACCGCTTTACACAGGGTGTTACAAAATTCAGGCTCTGATCGAAACATTTTTTTTGAAGTTAGAAATTGTATTGTTAAAAACTTTAGGGCACAAATCTACACATGAAAAGGTTTGGTTGGGTAAACTACGATATGATTAATAAAATGTATGAAAGAAATGTGATTGTGAATGAGGTGGAACAGTTATGACGTCACTTTCGCGCGAAATTTGAATGTCATTATCACAATTACTGCTTTAAAAGTAGCACCTGTGTCGACATAATGTGCAGAATATTAAAGATCAATTTAAGAAATTATATGAAATAAACAGCTGTCATTGAAGTTAGATATATTGGGTAGGAAAATAACTGCAGCTATTTTTCAATAAAACATCCAAGGTTTTAATTACGTACGGTCCGTTTGCAACGTCGCAAACTTCTTCAGGTTCATCATTAGAAATTATATTTAGAAGATCATTTTAAAACAGCAACATGATCTTCTAAATATAATTTTATAATGACAAATCTGAAGAAATTTGCGACGTTGCAAACTAACCGTAAGTAATTAAAAGCTTGGATGTTTTATTGAAAATTGCAGTTATTTTCCTATCCATCGCTCCATAGAGTTATGGGAAATATTTAAGGAGTTTCATGCGTAGAAACGGTAGCTGTATAGTTTTTTCTTCCATATTGGAATTCAAAGTACGGAATCGAAATTGGATACCGGAATGTGATGCATTGTGTGGAATGGGACTTAAACTATCAAATGTCGTTCAGGCTATCCTGACTCAATAATGCGTGCAATTTAAAAAATTGCTGACCAAATTATAAACGCGAGATCAAAGTAACAGTGAACAGTAATTAAAAAATTGAAAAAATATGACTATTGTAAGTCATGTTTTTTCGTTAGAAGATTTTGCAGCTCATTTTGTTGTTAATATCAATCTTTACTAATGGTTGTAAGTGAATTCATTAGTTGTGCCATAGCATGTTAGTTATTAGTAGCTTCAGCGTACTTATGCGAACGTTTTGTCCGTCCGTCCGTCCGTCTGTCTGTCTGTCTGTCTGTCTGTCTGGATCGCCTGTAACTTTCGAACGGCTACAGATATCGAAATTTTGAAAGGGGGCAAAGTTGTTGCTAAGGTCCCGAGCACCTTCATGCGCTATTTGGTTTTGGCGAAAGGTGGCGATTTTCCACTTTGCAAAATTTCCAAGCATTGTAGCACAGTGGCGGCTTGTCCACTTGGCGCCATCTACAGAACTTCGGTGGTCACGTTTTGAACTACACATTCTGGGTGCACTATAATACTTAATGTTTTCGCAGTGCTGAAGCTACTCTTTAGACCTGTACTTGAGCAGTTTATTTTTCATTAAAATCATTTTAAAAGTAACGTTTCGCTATTTAATACAGCTTCTTCAGACTTGATACAATTTGTTTATAACAATTTAAAAATTTTTTAGGACACACACATTTAAAACGGACAAAAGTTTTTTTTATCTAGAAATAAGAAACATTTTATAAGTTACATTTGTGAAACAATAAAATCCTCTGGTTTTTTACCTTTTGGTTTGGTTTTTTTCTTTTTTAATATTTATATATGTTCCAAGTAACAAAGTTGTTATAGTTTTATACTATTAATTTCAGTTTTAAAATGGTTTAAGAATAGTGTAAAATTGGATTTCACCAATTGGTATTTTAAGTAGTTTGTGGTTATCTAAAAAAACAATATTTTTTATTAAAATTATTTAAGATACTTAATTAATAGAATATCTTACTGGGTAAGTTGTTTGAATTTATTTCCTTTTTTTATTTCCTCTTTTTTCCTCTTTCTTAGTCCTGTTACTTATAGATGTTTAATAGGTAAGGAAAGTTTGAATTATATTATAAATTATTTCTAGTGTTATTAATTTGGTATTTCTGTAAAATTTAATAGTGTAGATTAATAAAAAAGGGGATTGGTGTTTTTGATTATATAATTAGTTCATTTTTAATTTCAATCATGGTTTTATCATTGTTAATTTAACCAAGCGATACAAAGGGATACAACAAGTATCACATTTTCAATATTTAGGCTGTGACATAACATATGAACGAGATCACGATATAGATAATAAACTCCACCAATTCCAATATATACGTATGCGGCACGATTCACAGAACACTTAATAACCATACTACTAGAGAAACCAGAACAAGATTTTACAAAACAATGGCGATACCGGTACTATTATATGGAAGTGAAAATTGGGTCCTTACCTCAAAAGACAAATCAAAAATACAAGCCTCGGAAATGAAATTCCTCAGAAGGACTAAAGGTGTCACATTAAGGGATCAAATTAGAAATGAAGTTATACGAGAAGAACTCGAAGTCGAAAACGTTAACAATACAATAACAAACTACAGACAACGATGGCGAGAACATATACAAAGAATGAAAGAATATAGATATCCCAAACAGATTTTAAATTGCACACCACGGGGAAGAAGAAGCGTAGGACGACCCAAAAAACGATGGAAAGACATGGACATATGAGGACGGAACAGGCATTTATGCCTGTGCCCTGAAGGAAGACGACGACGTTTATTACCTTTTTTAAGTTAAATTGGTTGATTTCGTATTTTTATTTTGATTTTCAAATTGCTGTTATTTGTAAATTTTCCTTTAGTATTTTACTTTTTTCTCATTTGCGTTGGTGTTCTTCCACCCTGGTTTTGAGGTTTTTTTAAGTTGTTTTAATTTTTATATAAGTATTTTAGATACAAAGGAGTCCTTTATTTTGTATTATTTTCACTTGATTTGTTGTTTTTTTATAAGTTTTTTGTTTTTTTTTTAATTGAAACATCTGTTTCGCGATCACTTTTGGTTTTTTTATCGGCCAATTAATTTCAGAGGACTCCTGACCAACACCCACAAAATTTACAACAAAAGCAGTAAAACACAACAACAAATTGCAGAGAAAATTAGGATCCCAACACCAGAAAGTAAAATACACAAGACAAAATTACCATAAATAGATGGCCAAGCCTTGCTAAGAATAATCAAATCAAACACAAGTAAATCCAAAAAAGTTAATAATTAACCAAAACAAAGGAAAAAACAAATTTCCAAACCTACTATATAACCTAAACAAATTGATATTAACAAAAAAATTAGCTGCAAAATCTTCTAACGAAAAAACATGACTTACAATAGTCACATTTTTTCAATTTTTTAATTTTATTAAATAATAGAGCTGTAAAAAACAATTAATAGTGAACAGTAATATTAAACTTAAACGCCAGAGATAGCATGAATTGTATACGTAAATACAAAGAGCCGATAAAAAATTGGAGGTGCTAACAAAAAACATTCTCAGAAACCGCACCTTGCACGAGCTATAGAGCTATAGAGAATGGCGCAGCAAAAACTATAGACATAGATAAAAATGCATTTGAAGAATCAAACACAAGCAAAAAAAAATATTGTAAGTTCTAAGGACGTTCAAATTATTCAAATGAAATTCAAAAACACTCGTATAGTCCATTTTCTTGACATCTGCACTGTCAGTGTCAAATTTAAAAAAAATGTCTTGACTATACCTCAAAAATAATGTGTTTTTTATTAGAATGTACAGTAATTTAATTGTTAAAATGTGAAAAATAGCAGTGGTGCCAACATAATGACAGTTTGACAGTGCAGATGGTAGACTTGTGTGTAGTTTTTTTGTTATAACAATAATATATGTCTAAGAAAGTAACTTATTATTGTCTTGCGTGATACACGCGTTGTTATTTTTTTCTGAGAGAGGGGGCACACAAATTGATCTAAATTTAATAGCTACGCCATTTTTTAAATTGCACTAAACAAATATAAGGACATTGTTTTACAAAATAATATAATAAAAAAACCTAATAAACATGTCCTATACTATATTTCAAATATGAATCATGTAGGTGGCGGTCTAAACACAAAGTCCGTTTTACACTAGCAAAATATAGGTAAGTTTGACAGCTCGTACTTTACAATAATTTTGTCCTACAATGGCGGACAATAAATTTAGGCCGACCACGGCCTGTCATTCGCTTGACATCTACTACTAGTACTACTTATGTCCAACTAACCTCAATTTCGATTTATGTGGCCTCTATTTATTGTCCACCATGGTACATAGTTAAAATAAACGTTATAGACTAACCGTTTTTGTCTAATATTTATCGATTTTCCTTTTATAATTTTGAAATTCATACCGAATGTCAAATTGACGATTTTCAGATAGTTGTAGTGATTACTTTGTTTCGACCAACTACGGCCATAGTTACGATTACTATCTAATTCCAAGTATTGCATGCTTAGTTAAAATTTAGTATAGAATAATTCTTTTCAAACCTATAGATACTTGATCAGAATAGAAAAAAAATAATTTATATTGGAAACTTTATAATTTCGTATGGTGGGACTGTGTATTTTTTTATATAATATGTGATCTTTTTCAGTGTTCTACGGTTTTAGTGTGCAGTGAATGTCATAAAGCTGTAAACGCAGCGTTATTCACTGCACAGAGCACCATCTGAAAACACGTTCTGTCAGTTTTATCACATGACCAAGAAAGATTCAGCTAGAACAAGTCTGATCAATACAATATGTTTTTAAATAAATACAGGGTGTTTAAAAAATACGTTCGGATATTTTACCCACTTATAGATCTCGTCAATACAAACAAAAAATTCCTAATAAACATGGGTCCGAAAATGCTTCGTTTCTGAAATACAGAGCATTAAAGTTTTCAAAAAAAATCTAAGTCTGTCAAAACATGATCATTAATACTACCAGTAAATCTTCAAAGTTTCACTAAAATCGGCTAAGGGGTTTATATAAATTGAAAAATTTTATTTTTTGTCTTAACAGGTTATTCAGAAACATGAAAAAATATGGGCTTTAATTTTTGTCTTGAAAACGAAGCGAGACTGAAAAAAATATCAGGAGACAAAAAAGTTGCGGTTTTAGTTTCTTTATTAAAAAAAATATATAAAAATTGCAAAATATCGTGGAGGACGTTATTTTTCTGTGAAAAAACCTAATCGATATGTCCCATGGGCACGCCCCTGGAATTACTACATCACCTGAAATAAGTCTAAAGGATACCTCATAAAGTTATAAACAAACTGTAAAAATTTCATTAAAATCGCTCAAAGCGTTTTTAGATAACATAAAACACAAGATTAAAAAAAAACTTTAACCCCCTGTCTCTCGGAAACGAAGCGTTTCTGGACCCATGTTTATCAGGAGATTTTTGTTTGTATTGATGATATCTATAAGTGGGTTAAATATCTGAACGTATTTTTCAAACACCCTGTATAAAGTATCTGTATTGTCCTATTGCCATGATATAAGTTGCAGTTCTAGAAGCAAGTCGCTCCAAGTTTGGTAGCCCACCCTGTATATTTACTATTAGCAAGTAGAATAGCATTTACTTGTCAAGTGATCAAAATCCAGTATATTGAGACTATTTACTTGGTTTAAATATTATATGTTTTAATTATTTAACCAACAAGTGTGTTAATGAAGGCCATTAATAATCGAAACTGTTGAGATTATTAATCGCCCATTAACAAACGAGTTGATTACAAAATTTTTTCGTTGGCCGCAAAATCTTTTTTGTGGCGAAAAATTAGATTAATACAAGTACCCTCTATGCAAAATATCATCAAAACGTCAAAATCACAAAAACAGTTAATTAATGAAAAAAAGTGTATTAATCAAAAACAGTGTATTAATAGATCTATTAATCCATCCCTATTTAAAAAACAGTTAATTAATGAAAAAGAGTGTATTAATCGAAAACAGTGTATTAATGACGTCTATTAATCCATCCTTTTTTAGGAAAAATTATTCATTAATATTGAAATTAACAAGCGGTCAACGAAAAAAATATTTAACCATTTTTTTCAACAGTAATATCCAAAGTGCATTAAAATAGCCGATTAAATTTTGACGTCTTCTGTCAGAATGTTTTGCTAAGAAATTTGTCAAGTAAATTTGCCGCTCAACAAGAATCCCGAATGCGCAGCACCAGGGATTTTGAAGCGGAAAATTTACGAGATATATTTCTTCAGAGCAAAACATTCTGACAGAAAATCGTCAAAATTTATTCAGGCTAGTTTACATGCACGCGGGATGTTCGGCGTGATTATTTCCTGAATAAATAGATAAAATTCAGTTGGTGAAGCACCTTTAATTATCATGTTAAAATTATCCACAAGAAATTAAATTTTGACATAAATTTAACTGCGGTTAAATTGTGACGTTTGAATTTTAGTCATTATTAAACTGACAGAAACCATGGTGATTACGCATTATTATGGATATGAAGGAAATAATCATGTTAAAATTGTGCACAAGCGATTAAATTTTGACACATATTTAACCGCGGCTAAATTTTAACATTTGAATTTATGCCATTATTAATCTGACGGAAGCCATAGTAATAACGCATTATTATGGATATGAAGGAAATAATCAACATTATATCGCAAGCAAGTCATTTTAATTCTGAATCTGTTGCTGATATTTAGAAGAAATAGGGTTAGATTTCAATATATGATTGTCGCATCTCAATCTTTTTTGTCATTTTCACTTAAGAACGTCAATTCGTGGACACACTGTGTACAGGGCGTTCCAAAAAGTAGTATACTCTTCTCATCAAAATACACCAAGTATAGCCAAATGTGCCTTAGCAAGAATTACGCCCCGAGAAGTTGAACTTTCTAATCAACTATATTTACATTGTCAAGTTCAAACTTGATAAGATATAGTTCCATAGTTCCACTTTGACAGTTGTTTTTTTATGAGCTAAAAGAAGGATATCCCTCAGCTTTTATTTACTGTAAATAATAATAATATTCTTTCCTTTCATGATTCGTTATTTTTAAACTTTTACTTTGGCAATTAAATTTGACAGTAGCTAGTAGAGGCTACCGAATAGCTTTATTCGCATTCGGCAAATCTCGATCTATGATCCGTAGATTTTAAGTTGTGGATCGCAATTTATTTCTTTTTAGAGTATTGACTAAAGGAATGAATCTTGCTCCATGTATCTAGACCCTATGTCGCCGCAATGCCCCATACACTGCTAGATTATTTAAAGAAGTATGCAAGGGAAATCCTCCTCTAAGAAAGACTATTTAACCATCATTTTAAGAAATAGAAACTGCAAAAGAAAGCTATGGGTGAGTATACCTTTAGCAGTCGCTATTTTACATCAGAATTTCAGAACAAATAGTTTGCAGGAAAGGCTAAGTTAGAAAACTCCAAGTCCCTGTTAAGCACTGTTCTCGCCAATGACTACCAGATTGAAAGTAGAGATGGACTAGAAATTGGCAAATGAGCACGAATGCAATTCGGACCTTAATGGACGTTAATAAATATACACATATGCGTAGGATGCATAGAAGACCAGGGGCTAGAACTCCAAGCAGATATTCGAAAAAATATAATGAAATGTTAGTATAATAGTTAATTAGGTCCCGGGTGGTGTAGCTTGAACAAGCGTCCACGTTCGATCAGCAGAGTTAAGCAACGCTCTCTCTGGTCAGAACTTGGATGGGAGTTCTACGGCTGCATCTCTAGACGCCTCATGGTACGGCTGCCACGGAAATAGTTGGTCCCGGATGTCATAATAACATCATGACAGTCGTTAGTGGGGTTGGAAGTCTCCATAAATTTACAGCGACGTCTATAATTGGCCTAACGGCTGTTGGCCGAGTACTACTAAATAAATAAATAAATAATATGATTTATATATTCATGTATATACAGGGTGTTCCTAAATAAGTGTCGCAACGGAACACTGTAGATTCTTCATGAAAAAAGGAACACTTTTTTCGTCTTCCATTTTTCTTTCCGGGCTTTCGTTTTCGAGATACAGGGTGTAAATTATGATCATGTCAGTGTATTCATTATTAGAAAAACCTT
Source organism: Agriotes lineatus (assembly GCA_940337035.1). Classification (NCBI taxonomy): domain Eukaryota; kingdom Metazoa; phylum Arthropoda; class Insecta; order Coleoptera; family Elateridae; genus Agriotes; species Agriotes lineatus. The sequence goes on from CALNHX010008928.1 coordinate 22,885, forward strand.
CCATTTTTACCACACCTTTAACAATTTTAAATAATTACAAAAAAACACTCAGCAGCATGAAAATTAATTAACTTGAGACTCTTGATAGTTCTAAGGTAATTTGTTTTCAATGGTAACTTAGTTTTTTTTCTGATAACGTATGCGGTGTCAACCGCAATAAACCAGCTTTTGTAAAAATTTTTGACACCCTGTATCTCGAAAACGAAAGCGAGGAAAGCAAAATGGAAGACGAAAAAAGTGTTCCGTTGCGACACTTATTTTGGAACACCCTGTATTTACTACATGAGTGAAACCGACATTACAATATTAACTATGTAAGTACAACATCAAACTAAAACTGTACGTAATAAAACCGTTACAGAAGTGAAGCTAAATCGTTTGAAAATAGAGACAAAGTAAAAAAGTATATTTTACAAGGCATCTTTAATTTTACAGCCGCCAAAAAGTCGGCATCATATAGAAAAGTGTTTTATTTTTTATTTTTTAAAACACTTTTTACGACAATAATTTGTGCTTGTCTAAAAACCTATTTAGCCTCTATCATACAGGGTGTTATGGAAATGAGTGCAAATATTTTAACCAGAGATAGAGCTCACCAAAATGAACATTTTATATATATTTTTTTCAATTATAAATTTTTAAAGTCTACACCTTAAAAATTAATTTTAAAATTAAGTGTTGATATGTGAAACTTTGAGAAATATTTAAAAATTGAAAAATGAAAGAAAAGTAGATGTTACTAGCGTTGAGATTGTTCATTTATCTAAAACTAACATACGCTAAAAAATATTATTAAAATCTTACTTCATTTTCGAAAATAGCTCTTTTTGGATAATTTCGAAAAACCATTTTCTAAATAAGTAAAAATCTCTTGGTATACGTATATGATATGGACTAAATAGATTTTTGGACAAGCACAAATTATTGTCGTACAAAGCTTTTTGAAAAAACAAAAATTATTTTTTTTTTCTCATATGATGCCCACTTTTTGGCGGTCACTATACAGGGTGTCCCAAAAAGAATGAGACACCGATTAGTCATAGATTCCTTACGTCATAATAAATCGATTAAACCTAATATACCTCAGTACAAAGTCTCTTCAGTAAGAAGTTATAAGGCCTTGAAGTTCAATTCTCTATTTTTTATTTTTTTGTTCATTTCCACAAATTTAGAGACATCGATTTGAATTTTGGTATACGTACCTACTATTATGTAATGCACTAATAGGAAAAATTTCAAAAACTCGACTCGACTGTAGAGGCACTTTACCTATCTTTCAAAACTTTTTAGCTCTAACTTCGTTATCTGTAACATTTTTCTGAAAGAAAATTAAAATACACGCAAATCATGTACTCTTAGTTCATAAGCGTTAAGAGCAACCATTTACCATAGAATGCCTATCAAAAGTTTTTAGTTGTCTTTAAGACGTGCAATTATCAAGTAGCCATGATCACAAAAACAATGGATAATGATTGTAATCTAGTAAACAACAACAAGAAATCAATTAATGACATTGGTGACATCAGTTTTCTGTCTTTTGTGCTACGACATAACTAACATTAAGCATTTGAGAATTCGTTATGTAGCCGCATTTTCTTAAACATAAAAAACAAATTCTTATGTCGCTAATGTCATTAATTGATTTATAATTGTGTTTTACTAGATGACCATTGTTTTTGTGATCATGGCTACTTAATAATTGCATACGTCTTAATGACAACCAAAAACCTTTGATGGGCATTTTAAGCTAAACGGTTGCTTTTAGGCTTAAGAACTAAGAGTAAATTATTTTTGTGCTTTCTAATTCTCTTTCAGATAATAACCTAAAATTTCAAAAACTTTTACAGATAACGAAGTTAGAAGTTAAGAGTTAAAAAAAGTTTCCAAAGATAAGTAAAGTGCCTTTTACAGTCAAGTCTAATTTATGAAAAAAAAACTTATTTGTGCAGCACATAATAGTAAGTACGTATACCAAAATTCAAATCGATATCTTTACATTTGTAAAAATTAACAAAAAAATAAACAATAAAAAATTGAACTTCAAGGCCCTATAAGTTCTTACTGAAGATATTTTGTACTAAGGTATATTAGGTTTAATCGATTTATTATGACGTAAGGAATCTATGATTAATCGGTGTCCCATTCTTTCTGGGACACCCTGTATATATTTCTACACATTAAGGAACTAAAAACCATCCCAGTGATGAATATTATCCAATATTGATGTAATAGTTCTTCAAAAAGTTCTTTTATACAGACTTAATGAACCTAGATATAGATTTAGAAAAGCGTCAGTGTTTGAAACAACTAAAAAATTATCACATATAATCTCATAAGAGCATTAATTCTTTCCGGAAATTTTTTTGAGTGCGGTCCAACAACGTCGTATTAATTTGCCCGAGCGGGACGCGAGGGCAAATTAGGACGTTGTTGGAATGCACGAAAATAATTTCCGGATATGAATTAATGCTCGAATGCAGATTCGGTAAGAAAATCGTAACGCCACAAACCCTCACAGTTAGGTTGGTCTACCTACAAAAAATTTCCAAGAATTTTTTTTATTGTCTTGGTTACGGCTCGTGAACTAATTTTTCTATTGGTCATTAATGAGTGTCATACGATTTTCACTTATAATACCATGAGTAGTCAAAGTTATGTCGACTATTTTTGCGGTGGTATTACGAATGCGCTTTGGTACGATTAGGACGAGTGCGCTAGCACGAGTCCTAATCCCAAGCGCAATGGACATTGAGTAGTGATACCACCGCAAAAATAATCTACTTAACTTTGACTAAGAATGGTATTCGAGAGACTATTTAATAAACCAAATTACTTTTCAGTAAATCTAGCAACAAACTACACAATTTCTATAGTAACAGAACACTAATATTGACTTTTTCTAATAAAAATCACATTTGTTTAAAATAGTCACTTGAATACCTTCTAGGAAGATATATCCACTGATATTTTTTTGATTGGTCAAGAAATGTCAGAAATCTGGATTTTCATTGGTTACTTTTTGACAGATGACAGGTGAATTGAATAGTCCGGACTATTCAACTCACCCCCTTCAAGTTAACTATTCGCCAATCATAATTTAGTATTTATGTCATTTGCCACCAATCAGCGTAAAATTGTGCAACAATTCCGCTAGCGGAGTTTTAATGACAATTTTTTTCTCTTCCTGTGACATTTATTTAACTTCCTGTAAAATTAATCAAATATGATATTAGAAATGTCAAATTTGACAAACAATTTATTTTACGTCAACAGATTTTTATTTCCAAAGAGGACGTGATAAAATTGATTAATTACTAAGAAATGTCAATTTTGTTCGTTGAATAGTTCTTCAAATGCCGCTTGCAGCCGACGAATTGCATGAATTTTTGTCAAAGTGTTTAAAAAAAATCGGCAATTCGTCGACCGCTCGCGCTATTGTATATGACAATTCTCATCATAGAAGAGTGTAAAGAAAAATTAGTTGAGTACTGATCGTACCAAAATAGTAGAAATTTTCTTGCGCGAAAGATGTAACGTAAAAGTGAATTAGTGGTCTTATTGTGCAATAATTATAAAAACCATAAATAATTTTGAAGAGCTCTTTAAGTCGAGCAATATGATTCTATACCGAAGTTGCGCAATTGCCGAAATACATTTGGTCAATGCTGCAATTGAGCAAATTAATTCGGTAATTGGGCGAATTTAGGGTTTGCGGAAATCCTGGCTCAGGATTCCATTTCGGCAGTTGAGAGTATTCGGCATCTGAGTCTAACATACACAAACAATAAACAAGATTTCTTATACAAGGTACCTAGGCAAATTTTGATATGTTCATAGGAAAATCTCGATAACTATAGGAGATATGGAAAAATGGACCCCCCATCCTTGATTTTTTTTTTTTTTTTTTTTGAAAAGCTTAATGGTGAAAATCAATTTTGATTATCATCTTTTGTTTTCGAAATAGAAACAAAAGTTAAATTGTTCGACTTTTTGTTTTGCGACTATGTCTTGCTTATTCGTGAAAATAGAGAAAAGTAATTTCTACATTTTTCCGCCATTATTTGGATGAGAATGCAGTGCCGTAATAAATTATTCAAACGAACCCGAAATTATACCTACCACAAAGTTTTAATTTTTTTTATCGTATCCATAGTCGGCTGTGGCATTATGAGAAAGAGGATTTTCTTCCATTCCATTCATGTATATCATGTAAGGTCGATATACTTATTTTAACAACATATAGCAAAAATCTGGTGTGATACACGCTCATAACATCCTTTTACTGTGATATTATAATTAGCCAAAAATTTAAATTTTAATTTTAAGAATATGTCAAAATTTTTCAAAAATTACAAATTCTATAAAAACCGTACAAAATAGAGCATTAGTTTAAGAGACAACATTTCTGTAAAATTTTAAGCTGAATTCAAAGATGTAATAATTTACCTGGCGTTCTATCATTGATTATTAAAAGGATTATAGTCAATGGTTCTATTTAAAATCGGAGTTAATGAGGAAAAGGAAAAAAAACAAAAAAAACCCATTTCAGAGGTATTCAACTAGAAAATCACCTATCTCACATCAATACGCATTAAAGAGTAATAAAAATGTAAAGTTTGAAAAAAATCGTTTGAGCGGTTTTTGAAAAAATCGAAAAAAACTGAAAAATTACAAGAGTAAACACTACACTTTCGGTTATGCGATTTTCTTTAAAAGCTTGCTGTCGCATCTAGATAGTACACAAAACTTATATATGAAGTTTCAACGTCATACCTCTGATCGTTTTTGAGATAATCTGTTCACAGACAGACAGACCAATAAACAAAAACATGTTTTTTTGACGGTCACCTTTAAAACTGACTATTAAAAGCTCACGTTCAATGCGAAAAGTTAGCGATTCACACGTTTGTTCCCTAGTAATCACGTTAACATCACAACTACGTAAACAAAGTCTTAATGAAATAATCACGTGACTTCATTTTACTTTACGCACCGCCATGGCTGTCTGATTATTATTGTAAATCGTCATTTTTCTGGAACTGTCAAGAATGATTGGCAATTACATCACATCACGGCGGTTCCATCATCACGTAACAGTTTGTGAGTTTTTGTGAAGTTGAAGATGGAATCTGAAGATAAGATATTTATTTGTTTTCCTAAAATGTCTCGTGTTCTACTAAAATTTCACTTATTTATACAGTACAAGTACATAGTGGGCTACACAGTGTCAGTGGTGTATTTCTGTTATAAAGAAATTTCAATTATTTAACAATTTTGTAATTTATTTAGGACCGTAGAAAAAAATTGTGTGAATATCGAATCTACAGAGCCATTTTGGTATTCTCGCATCCTCTTACCAAAATGGCTCTCTTTACACACTAAATACATAAATTACTATTTCTGGGTTCAGGGGACTCTAAAACGTGAAGATATCTTGAGAACCCAATTTCGAATTTTTGGGGTGAATCCAATACTTTTTTTATCGCAAAAGAAAGTAAAAAACTCACAATTGTCAAGGTAGTTTTAAATATTTTTTTGTAAAAGGCTTGTGTCATTTAGAATATATCTAATTTTGTAAATACTTTGTACATACTTTTCCACAGTTTTTGTTTAAATAGTTGGAAAATGAATATTTCCTGTTTTAAAAAACAGTAAAAAATAAAGGCACACATTTATTGTTGTAAAAAACTGGCTCTGTAGAAAAAATATTGTGCCTTCCACGTGTGGACACTCGATTATTCCACCACTGGACGGTTTATCGGATACTCGAATAACCTTCTTTTCTACAGTTGATAGACAAATAACCATTTAAAACTGTCATACGGGGTAGCCAAACACTTATTACGGGCGGTTTAAAATGAAAACTATAACAGATAGAAAAAATATTAAAATAATTTGATTAGGAAGGCGTCCTCTAGAACATAACACGATTATCTTCATTTGATTATTAATACAAAACAACTGACAACGCGATCTATGATTGTTTTAAATGTATTGATATGGTTAAGGCTCCACTTTGTGTTATGTTTATAATTATATTTTAATCAATTTAAATTGCCCTATTTATTTAATTTGAATATTAAAAATTATTTTCTGGCTAGCTCCTGAAAATCAGAGTGGATTCCTTTTATCTAGATTGCTTATTCTGAAATGAAATTTTATGTTCCGATTTTAATTATGACAATTCAAAAACTTCTGTCAAATGGTGCGTCAAACCAACTTTGAAAATTCAATCACAAATACTTGATTGTTACATTTGTTATATGACAATCTCAAACAGTAAGTACTTCCTTAATAATTAATTTACTTTTAATCTTTATTTTATTTCAGTTCTTATTTAATACCTAAACTCATTTACCTTTTATTTGAACTTATCAATATCCTCGGCAGAAACCAATTCGTTCTACTCTGCTACTGATCACACCCGCTCCACTCAAAACCACGGCGAAGGCCTCCACTGACAACCAAACTGTCAAAATGCCCAGAATCAGAAACTGACTTAACCCAGGAAAAACTAGTTTGCATAAGGAATCAGCTTATACAGCTCTCTCACAGCATGGATCCAAATAAACCATAGTCGTAGTTGTTTGTCTTTGATATTGAATCCAAAACACTCTCCTGAAGTACGCCACAGCTCAGCACCAAGAATCCTGACCAAGGACGAGATACCCGGCCTCAATCGATAAGCCCAATAAACATGCTCACTCTGCCAACGACTTCCCTGCGACTCTCCTTCTGTGTAAATAGCTAGTTGTAATCCAACTCAATCGACGCACAATGTCAAATGTAATTCCACAATAAACTTAATTCAGTATTTCTTGTCTTTTTATTTTCTTCTGTAGATTAGCACTGCTTTAGTTTAGTATTCTCACCTTATTCTTAATCTTACTCCATTTAGTATGCTCATCTTTTTATTAACATTTCATTTTATTTCACCACCCGAATTTTGTAATAAGCTGCAACCTTATTATACTCCAAACATATTTAACTTTTCAGAAAGGGTTTATTTAATCATTTCTAGTTACAAAAATTCCATTACAGCTTTTCATTTTCAAATTTGTTATATCAATAATCAAAACAAACTCCTTAACTATATTACTTATTTTCTTTTTCCAATACTCTATAAAGGCTTTATTTTAATTTCTACCCACTATGTGCAATAGTTTATCTAGAAAAAGTATTTGTCATCATTTTCCAATTTCATATTTAGATATTACATTAAGTTAGAATCATTCTGTTTCTCAAACAGCCTCATATTATTAAATTATAAATTCTATTTTCTTTCTTTACTAAATGCATATTAACTATTTAAATACCCAATTCATATTCAAATTGATCTTTATAATATTTAATTACTGTAATATTTTAATTCTATTTAAACTGATTTTTATACCCCTGTATACATATCATAACAGTATCTAATAGTTGATGTGAGTCACAGTCTATAAACTGTGATGTGAATGAATAGAAAATTCTCTTTACAGAAGTTCAATTGTTTAGGACCCTTACATAACACTTTTGTTTAAACTGTTTCTTAGAGCGAATATGTAAACGTCATTATACATTTTCAAAATTTACTATTTCCTTCAATAATGCAAAGAGCAATCGAGAATACGAAACTGTTCTTGATACTAGTTCACAATATGCAATTATCAGGTTGTTTAATTGTTTTACGTTAGATCATGGGCGACAAATATTTTTACTATGCTTTTTGCGTATTCTTGGGCTTTACCCAAAAAATTGTTTTTAACCCTTAGATAAAGGGTCAAAAACAATTGGACATCTGTTAAGAGAATAAAATGTTCTATTGATTCACATCAAGTACTAGATATAGTGCACCTAATTTTAAAAAAATCATAGATAGCGTTGTCAGTTGTTTTGTGTTAATAATAAAATGAAGATCATCGTGTTGTATTCTGGAGGACGCCTTCTTGATTCAATTATTTTAATTTTTTTTCTATCTGTAGGAGTTTTCATTTTAAGCCGCCCGTAATAAGTGTTTGACCACCCCGTATATTACGTAATTATCTCTTATAACTTTTGTCAGAAAGTGTTAGAAGGTCGTTAATATATTTTTTTACGACCACTACTAAAAGTAGACGCTAGCTTTTTTCACTAAAAGTGACGTTGATAAAATCAACGTGTTAAAAGTGAAATCAGTGGGCTAAAAGTAAACAGCTGGTGTGGAATTTAGAATTTTGATTTGGAAGTGATGTTATAAAGTTATTCTAGTTACTTCTTTCGTTACAGGTAAAGTGTTTTTAAATATTTAGCGCGTTATGTAATAAATAAAGTAAAATATGTACAGTTATAATTACCTTTGATAACTAACGTTGAGAGCTACCGGCTGCAGAAACAGTCACCTGCGCCGTCATAGCCTTCTCTTTACTATGACATAAATTATAACTGTCATAAATGCAAATCTTTGTTAAAAACATCCACTTTTAGCACTTGTTGCACAAATAGCTATTTTTACAAAATCGTAAAATGAAATTTTTAGATGCAGTGAAAGTCTCGTGTGGTGATCACACCTGATTCAGAAAAAGTGTTGTCTGGTGTCTGTGAGTCTGTTCGTGTTCTCTCTACAGCCCAGACGGTTTAATCGATCGGGCTGGAAAACTTATATCTTCGTTTTTAATATAAATTGAGATCGGCAAACCAAATGTGGTATCCTATCCTTATGTTTTTTCCGTTTTTCGGGAAATTGTTATATTAGTTTTGTGAAATGTGGGTCATGCAATACCTCCTTTGAAAGGTCTTTTAATAATCTATCCAACCACATCAACAAGTTTAAGTAAATTAGTTTTGTATACTGTCAAATATTTTTATGATTGCAATATTCGTATCTATTAGTACAACCAAATTTAAAGAAAATACTCAAATTGGCGACCCTCAGCTATGAGTAGTCTAGAAGTTCGTCTGGTAACGCTTGCCTTATCAGTTATCACTTTCAATAAAATACTTATTTTTAAAAATGCACAAAAATGTTATTTGGAAAAGTTCTTTAAAATTAAAGGGAGGTGTCAAACACGATTTTTTTTCTTACTTTCTTTATTGTGGAAACTGAAAACTTATTATTGGATACGATAAGAATGTACTGTTGAACTTCAGTATGACCCACCTAGGAACCAGAAAATTACCTACATTATTCGAAATTAGTTACAGAAAACCACATATTTGTGCCTAAAGTAAAACACGTAAAACACTTCTAAAAATGTAATAGGAATTAGGAAATACTCTGAATATCAACAACAATTCAGAGCAATTATATTTTTTTATTTGCAAGTTAAGTGGAAGGGCAGCCAACAATCTTGTGATGTCTAGCTCAACTTCGCCTGTGAATATTATATTTAATTGTTGTATTAATTTTCTATATTTTCTGATTGACCAAAGGAATATTATTATTATTATTATTATTATTACTAATTGAAATGTTAAACAAATATTTAGAACTCAAAAACTTCAAACAAACAAAATAATAATATAGGTAATAAAGAAGAAAATTTGAATAATTTAATTCTATGTGCCCCCTCCCGTTATAAGTATTTTTTCATAATATTTCAGTTAAAAATTATTATTGTTTTGGAACATTTTTTTAAGTTACTTGTATTTTTACTTCTTTTTACAATAAAGGAAATATTGGATTGACCGCAAAAATTGAGTTTTCAACAGATCTTCACGTTTTAGAGTCCCCTGAACCGAAAAAACATATTTTTGTTCATTGGTCTGTGTGTCTGTGAACAGAATATCTCAAAAACGAAAAGAGGTATGGCGTTGAAACTTCATAGGTATATAACTTTCTGTAGTATCTAGATGCGACAAGAAGCTTTTGAAAAAAATCACATAACCGGAAGTATGGTGTTTACTCTTGTAACTTTTCAGTTTTTTTCAAACTGCATTTTTAATGTGTATTGATGTGAGATAGGTGATTTTCCAGTTAATACCTCTAACATGCTTTTTTACTTCCTTTTACAATAAAGAAAGTATTGGATTCACCCCAACAATTCGAAATTGAGTTTTCAACAGATCTTCACGTTTCAGACTCCCCTGAACCCAAAAAACATGTTTTTGTTCATTGGTCTGTCTGTGTGTCTGTCTGTGAACAGAATATCTCAAAAATGAAACGAAGTATGGCGTTGAAACTTCATATATAAGTTTTCTGTACTATCTAGATGCGACAGCAAGCTTTTGAAGAAAACCGCATACCCGGAAGTATAGTGTTTACTCTTGTGATTTTTCAGTTTTTTTCAATTTTTTCAAAAACGGCTCTAAATTTGTTTTCAAACTTTAGATGTTTATTACAATGTTTAATGTGTATTGATGTGAAATAAGTGATTTACAAGTTGAATACCTCTAAAATGGGTTTCTTTTGTTTTTCTTTCTTTTTTTGTTAACTCCTATTTTAAATAGAACACCCGGTCTATTACTACATTTTTAAATTCAGCTTAAAATGGTAGACGCTCTATTTTGTACGGTTTCTGTGGAATTTGTAATTTTTTGAAAGGTTTTGACAAATGCTTAAAAATTAAAAATCAAATTTTTGGCTAATTATAAGATCACTGTAAAGGGAAGTTGTGTGCGTGTATCAGACCACATTTTTTACGTTGAACTCAAAAAAATTGGTTTTTTATCACTAATTTCGAATAAGGTAATTTTCTAGGGGCTAAGTAGGTGAGTGAAACTAAAATTCAACAGTACATCCTTATCGTATCCAATAATAAGCTAACTTTGAAGCACTCACCTCATTTTTCGTAATAGTACACTGCAGTAAGAAAAAATTGTAAAAACCATTAATTTTTTCAGAGCAGGTGGCTATGGCTTTAAATTTCACAATTCACACCTACTTTCAATTCTAAACAACTTCTTCAAATAACATTATTGTATATTTTGAAGAATAAGGGTACTTTATTTTTGAGCCATTTTTCTATTTTTGAACCTCCCCTGTATAGAAAAGTAGATATTTAAATTTTGGCAAGTGCAGTTTAAGTTTGAGAAGATGCAAGTACTTTTATTAAGAAAATGTTTTCTAATAAAGAAATAATAGTGTCCAAATTTATGCCTGTAACTATAATACATATTATATCATTTTAACCACTGTTAGTTCTGTTATGTATCTTGTTAATAAAAAACAGCTCCCACCTGTATTCAAAAGGTAAAACAGTGCTACATGATTTCTAAACAATGAATTACAATTCTCTCATATTGTAACTAGAACTGTTTACTGCCCTGCATGGTACAATTGTTTTTACTTCCTTTTACAATAAAGTAAGTATTGTTTTCACTCCAAAAATTTGAAATTGAGTTTTCAACAGATCTTCACGTTTTTTAGAGTCCCCTGAACCCAAAAAACGTGTTTTTGTTCATTGGTCTGTCTGTCTGTGTGTGATCAAAATCTTAAAAATCTGGTGTGATACAAGCACACAACTTCCTTTTACAGTGATCTTATAATTAGCCAAAAATTTGATTTTAAATTTTTAAGCATTTGTCAAACATTTTCAAAAATAGGTACAAAATAGAGTGTTAGTTCAAGAGACAAATTTTCTCTAGAATTTTAAGCTGAATTCAAAAATCTAATAATATACCGGGTGTTCTATTTAAAATAGGAGTTAATAAAAAAAATAGAAAAAAAACAAAAGAAATCCATTTTAGAAGTATTCAAGTGGAAAATCACCTATCTCACATCAGTACACATTAAAAATGTAATAAAAATGTAAAATTTAAAAAAATCTTTAGAGCCGTTTTTGAAAAAATCGGAAAAAACTGAAAAATCACAAGAGCAAACACCTACTTCCGGTTATGAGATTTTCTTGCTGTATCATCTACATAGTACACAAAACTTATATATGAAGTTTCAACTCCATACCTCTTTCCGTTTTTGAGATATTCTGTTCACAGACAGACAGACAGACAGACAGACAGACAGACACAGACAGACCAATGAAAAAAATATGTTTTTTGGGATTATGGGACTCTAAAACGTGAAGATCTGTTGAAAACTCAATTTCGAATTTTTGGGGTGAATCCAATACTTCCTTTATTGTAAAAGGAAGTAAAAATGAAAAGAGGTATGAAGTTCATATATGTTTTGTGTACAATGTAAATGTGACTGCAAGCTTTTGAAGGAAATCGCATAATCGGAAGTATGGTGTTTACTCTTGTGATTTTTCCGTTTTTTTTCAATAACGGCTCCAATGTTTTTTTTCAAACTTTACAATTTTAATGTGTATTGATGTGAAATAGGTGATTTTCCAGTTGCATACCTCTAAAATGGGTTTCTTTTGTTTTATTATCTCCTGTTTTAAATAGAACACCCGGTATATTATTACATCTTTGTATTCAGCTTAAAATGTTCGACAAAATTTGTCTCTTCAACTAATGCTCTATTTTGTACGGTTTCTGTAGAATTTGTAATTTTTGACAATTTTTGGCTAACTATAATATCACTGTAAAAGAAAGTTGTGTGAGTGTATCACACCAAATTTTTTTGTTAGAATATTTTGAAACATACTATTGTTAGACTATAAATCTAATCTACAAAAATATAATATGAAGCTGAACTATTATTCTGCTATTAGAACAGAACTTAGCAGTTCAGCAGTAAAAAATCTTTCAGTTTACTAAGAATTATCAATAGTAGGTACCGTAAAACGGGGTGACTTTGCCAAGATTTTTGCACTTTTATCCCAATAATTTAAGAACATCTTCAGCTACATGCATGGTTACGAATTATATTATACAAGATAATCAGACACAAAAGTTTATTCGTCAGTTTTTCTCCTTAGAATATTATTTTTTATTATATATTTTTTTTAACCGCGGGTAAAGTCACCCGCCAAGAGTGTTATTTTGCCCACTGCTCATTTTTACCTTCAGAATCCTTCAAATTTCGTTATAATTCAAACTCACACTACCGTAGGGGAGACTTTGCCCACAGAGTGTATGTTTAAAATTTAATACATGAAAAATAAATGAGAAAATGAAGCAAACAATTCATTACGAAGCTTTTGATATGAAAGTATAACATAAATTAAGATAGGGACTGCAGTTGATAGAAACTCAAATAATAACACAATTTAAACCCTCAAAACTTTGTAAATAATAAAAAAAAACAGTTCAAACTTAAGCAAATAATATTCTTTGTCTGAAAAACATCAAAATTAACATGTGAACCTCAATAAATGACAAGAACGATAAAAAATAATAGATATCTCATAGCTTATAGGCACTAAAGTCACAATCTAAATATATGGATGCCTCTTCTAATATTTGCCATCTCGAGAATTGTTTCTATGTCGTCCAGATGTAACAAGATCTAGTGCTCTGGTCAGAGCCTCCTCGGTAAAATTCTTGTAATTCCTCGAACCCAGCTTCCTACTGTACTGAAGGTACCTATCAAGCAAAATTAAACAAACAATAATCAGAAACATGTTGGGCAAACACCCCACGAGCAGCAACAACCGTGTTACTATTTATAGAGATTCCCAGAAGTGATATAATTGTTTCAAGCAGTGTCAACTGAAGTGTACAGAATGCTAAGCTTTATTTACAACAAGCAATAATATGCATTAAGTATGTTATATGAACCTTAGATGTCGGCTTTTTTAAAATTATGGAATGAAGGATAGTTACTTACATAGGCAGTGCTCTGAATCCACTTGCCACTGCTTACTAAACAAGCGGACCTTGAATTCCGGTGGGCAAGAAATCTTCGTTGTTGCCAGATTTAAAAATATTCTGATTTTTCACAAAAAAATTGAGAAATGGGCAAAGTCAACCTGAAGGGCAAAGTCGGTAACCTGAAAATCTTTTCACCTATTGTTTTTATATATCTTAGAACACTTCTTTTTGATATTTTAATAATTTCTGTTCAAAAAACTATTTTGTTTCCTTTTTATTCAATAGCAAACTGCAAATTTAACATACTTATGTATGGCTTTCTATACAAGGTGGAATTATCGATAAAAAATATAATCGACAAATAGGTACAAATTCTTTATTTTTCTATTAAGTACATAAAACGCTCACAAAATTAAAAATACATGTGGTATTCACCTACCTATCTTATTATTAATTTACTATGTTTGCCCTTATTACTTTTGTCGAAATGTCTTGTGCTTAAAGAACTAGTGTCTAAACTACTGTTAAACACCTGTTCAGATTACACTGCAAAATACAAATACCTAACTAACTTGGTTAAAGTACAAAACTCAGATTTTATGTAATTGATAAACAAGGGCAGTAATGTATTCTTGCATAGACCATTCATGAACTTGAGAATGAACACACTTGGATTATAAAGTTCTTCAGGCACAGTTAGACAAAGATAATATACTATCGTAACTAGATACTCTGCAAAGCTCCTGTCACGCTCGATGACCTGAAAACCAGTATCTTATAATCAAAGTGGCTTCTCACATTCATAGATGACCTTGTTGATGAAATGCAGCTGTATTTGGTTTCAGTTGTCAAAATTAAAGAATTACCTATAAGCTAAAAAATAATTAAATCCAAATATACACTTTACATAGGTACTATAAATAACAACAAAACTAAAAAATCCTTACAACAGAGCATCAGTTATTATCAAATTGGGTTTATATAAGAAGGAAGCTGAAATAAGTTAGTGTTTAATATAAACACTACATATATTAATGCCCATACCTACAGATTTCTAAAATTCTCTGCTTTCACCAAGGTTTGGCAAAACGTTCACAACTCAATACAATTCTTGATTCATAAGTAAAACACACTTGAATATTTTAGAACTATCCTGAAGTCAACTCTTAGGACAACAGCTATATTATATACAGTGTGTTTCACTTAAGAGTGTAACACCCTTTTATCTGCTTTAAACCAAATTTTCCTCGAGGATAGAACACTGTATGATCTGCTTCTGGTTAAAAAACCATCCACTCCTCCAAATGTAAAGCTACCTGTGTTACCAAAATAAATGGAAAAATCATATTAGACATTTTTTATCGGAACGTCTTACTAACAAAATTTATTCAGAATTGCCGAAAAAGCTTAAATTCAAAGTATTATGAAAAGTAACATATCGAAATGTAACATTAAAAATTTATTGTGGATTTAATCTTAATTTGAAGAGCAATTTTTTCACAAATTAGATGCAAATAAATATAAAGCAAAAAATGTAGATATTATTATCTAACCCATTAAAATGTCCTCAGTCGTTGAGTGGGTTAGCAATTCACTAGCAACCAGGTGGATATGGGTTCAAATCTGGCCGTAGCAGAGAATTCTCTCAGAGCGGAAATGGATTTGAACTCATTAGCTAAGCTTGAATTTAGGTTTCGGACGGTTGAGTGTGTGGTATTTCTGGATACGGGAAAGCGTAGTGTAAGTCGCAAGCAGCTCATTACCTCCATTGCGCTTCCCGCGAAATATGTAAGGTGCTCGACACAGAAAGATAAAAGAAGCTATAGGTAATGATTAAAATGTTATTATTGGACAATCTTTTTTAATTTTTTAAGGCTATTTTAACCACTACGGTTTGTAAAATTTTTCGATATGGTTTTTTAATTTGTCTACTTATTTTAGTATAGCAAGCAGGTTTGCATTTGAAGAGGGCACATAGTTTTTTGACCAAAACGAGAACACTATGTGTTCTATCTTATGATCGAAAACTTTTATCCTCTAGAGGACTGTGGATTTTTTAAAATTTAATTTATGTTGGCAGTGGTAAGAAAGGTAAGTAAAGTACTTTTTTTTCTATAATAACTGTCAAAGTGTTACAATGTTGGTAGATATGTGATTAAAACGCTAGGAAATTTTTATACCTCGTGTTGGTAGAACTTTTTCAAAATTATGGTTATGTGTCAATTTTGAATTTGAAAGTCTCTTAATTTGAACTGTTGACAAATTTCTTTTTTTAATATGGAATCATCATCATCAATAAAATCAGATAAAAAAAGAAAACCAGAAAATATTTTAAATGCAAAAATGAAGCAAGCGATATTAAATTATCACATATCTGTCAAAATGACAATAATTTTTTTAGTGGAAGAAAAGAACTAAAAATCTATGTACCAACATTATTAAAACTAGGGACCCTGCAGGAATGCAACTTATCCCCTAGAAAGTTGACCTTGAAAATTATTATAGAAAAAAAATGTACTTTAGTTAATAATATAACCTATAAAATTTTGACAGAATCACTGAACTTTGACAGAATGTTCAATAGCTACTGAGTATTATGTGGTGCTGTGTATAGAAAATGGAGGAAAAATCTTTAAACAGCCGTAGCTGTCTCTGGTATAATTTTTATGTATTAAAAAAAAATTTATTTGATAAAATTCATTACTGATACATAACCTTCAACTAACAGATATAAAATGCCAATGTGACTTTTACTACCACGAATGCCAACATAAATTTTTAACAAAATAATGCCACAGTCCTCTACAGGAAAAAAGTTTCCGATTATATGGTACTAGGAATGATTAAAAAAAAAATATAATAATGTTACTTTCTTACGTGAAACACACTATATATGAAAATTTGTATGTTTAGTTTTAACAGAACGAAAATAACTTCTACAAATAGCAACTTCTGAAAAGACAATATTCTATTAATTATATCTACTGTAACAGTACTGTTGCATATATTTATATATATGCACATAATCTCCACAGCTAATCGACATTCACAGAATGCAATGTAACTGGAGTGTATCAATCAGTGCAACAAAGACTAGACTAATATTGCAACTTACACTGGAAATCACAAATTCTGCAAAAACGAAACACCTAACATAAAAAAGTACTTTCCTTACTTTGCTTTGGTAATTATTTTTGGTATCAGTTACAGTAAACACTGTTCACAGCACCTAACTGACTGCTAAACTTAACTTAAATATTTTAACTATTAAATTAAGAGACTATGCTCAAATATTGAGATCATCAAAATTATCTGTACCATCCACATCATATAAAAATATTAATTCGCCCAGCGTCAGGCTAGAAACGAAGGAATCTGAAATTATGTCTTGCATGTCACTACTTAGTGGAATTTCATTGTCATCGGTGGGGAACTTCTCATCTGCAGCCATTTGATCTGAAATACCAGTAAAAGCAACAAGATAGTAAACTATGATCAAAAATAATTTTCATCTATTATGGCTATGGAATAGTTCCTAATTTATGAATGCAACTATATTTACACTTAAATGTCAAACTTGATATTTGATTTTTAAGTGACTTACAGCCGGTCTTATAAAGGCCACTAATCTGACGTTAACTTTAATTCGCTGTTAAAATAAACAAAAGCGCATCAAAATTTGTTTACCAATGAATAAAATGTCATAAGCACTGACGTTTTGATGTGCTTTTGTTTATTTTAACAGCGAATTAAAGTTAACGTCAGATTAGTGGTTTTTATAAGACCGGCTGCTATAGTTGCATTCATAAATTAGGAACTATTACATAACTATAATAGCTGAAAATAATTTTTGATCATACTATAAATATTTGAATTAATGAACTTCTTATTTATAACAGTTACCTATTTGCAAAACAGAATCCTTACTTTTAGAAGTCGATGGCTTGTTGGATGTACAATCGGATGCCTCACAAGTGTTATCGAGGCCTAAAGCAACATCTTGAATTGTTGGCGGTTTAGCTTCTTCCGGCAGCCCATTACTTTCCGGTTTTCCTTGCCCTTGCTCTGTCCCATTCTTCCCTTTGGAAAGTTGAGAATCATGCGAAATGATGGCTACATTTTTAACTCTTCTGTAATAAGACTTATTGTCACGACGATTTGACCTTGTAGAGGGGACAGGCGTATGTATGTTTTTCTCCTTTAAGACTCCACTCACTGCTGGCTGTGATTTTAAAGCCACGCTTTCAGCAAGTGGTACCTGCCTGTAGCTACTTGAGCTTGCCGAATTAGCTGCGAGTGGCATCATCAACCTCTTCATTAATTTACTACTACTTGTTGGTACCTCCTTAGTCTGACTGGAAGATTTGCTGGTTGGTAGTACTTTTGTTTCTTTCTCCTCTATTGTTTCCTCCTTAGAAACCTGCAATAAATATGAACGTTCTAACCAGCTTACGATTTATTTAATTCATTTAGAATTTACAAAATATAAAGCAATAACAAAAATTATTTGTAGTTTGCATTTGAATTTTTTAATATTCAATCCTCTGAAGGTCTGTGGCATTGATAATATCAATATCATTTAAACGAAAACAAACAAATCCAGTCCTTTAGAGAATAAAAGTATTCGGTCATACTGTACTATCGTTGCGAATAAAAAATAGACAGCACGAGACGGCAAATATTGCCTAATAATGTAAATCGGTCTTATTTTCTATAAAATAGCTCTTTTATTGGAATTTTCGAAGTATTGGTAAATCTGACAACCAGCAACATTTGACAACTAAAAGACAAAAATAAAGCACAATAGTTATCCCACCCTTCATTAGCAACGATAGTACTTTTTCTCTTGAATAACTAATTACAATAATTTAAAAAAACAGCTATTAATAAATTAAAAATGCCAAATTATGCCAAGTTCAAGCAATTGAATGTTTAATGAAGCCATTTCAAATGTTTAAACAAGTGAGCGCGTTTACCAATTTCACAGCCGCCTGTGCTGTGCACTGCACCAAAACACAAATTTGTACTACTTCAAACACCCGTGAGGTTATGACGAACTTCTTATAATTACGAATAAGAAAACTTGCAAACTGCCCGATATTTGAGCTGCTTTAGTTTTGCAAGCTGATAACTCGCACCTAAACCCAAATAAAATTAATTGTTTTAAACTTACTGATTCCTTCTGGGCAACATCCAAGTTGCTTTGATTTCGTGGATACTTTTGAGGATGTCTCTTACGATGGGGGCGACCCATGTTGCCTTTTAAAATGTAGTATTTACAGAACTAAGTACACAAATTATGGTGTGTTGAAGGAGTGACAAAATGCAGAAAACTTAAAAAACACAAGTTAACCGCGGACCGAGGGTGCGAGCGGATATTACGCACAGTTGAGTTAGTTCTGAAACAAAAGGCGCACTGTAGGGGGCGCGATTAACCCTTAATCCCACTAAATTTGAAATAATGAGATAGGTATCTCCGGACAAATAATACATTAATTTATCAAAAATAAACCTCTTTCATTTTAACGCAAATATATAAACCACGTACGTATATACTCATGTTTGCATTAAACAACTTTTTTTAGTGTTATGTGAAATCATTCCATTTCTGATTTTGTTAAAAATATTATAAATGTTCAAAATAGGTACCTATTTATTTCTGGTACATAAATTCTGGTAAAATTAAATTAAGAACATGTGAAATATGCAGGTTGGTCCTCAAGTACTCCTGTGACTGAAATTATTTCGTGAAGCAGGTTTATTTCAACCTTGAACCTCATCGGTATTGTTACGAATACAGGATGTTCAAGATTTTAAGTCACGGATTTCAAAAGGAATGAGAAGCACCAAAGACGCCATGAAAGCTAGGTATCTAACAGTATTAAAATAGGGTACTTCAAAATTCACCGACGTAACTATTGGGGGGGGGGGGGGGGGCTAATTGAAAGAATGCTATTTTATTTACAATATTTGAAACAAATGCGATAATGAAGAGGTCGAACGGTCATGACGTGACTTTCACGCGAAATTTGAATTGGTGTCATTCTCAAAATTACTGATTTAAAATCAGCTCTTGTCGACATACTTAATATGCATTAGGGTGTAGAAGTAGAATACCGAAAATCAAATTTGCCGTCGCCCCCTTAAAGTTGTAAGAGATATTTAAGAGGTTTCATAAGCAGAAACGGAAACTATAGTTTTTCTTCTATATTGTTAAAGAATTTAAATTTAAAACAGTTTTATTAAATTTTTAGATGAAATTCGAATTCAAAGTACGGAAGCGGAATTGCATAACGGAACGCGATGAACACCAGTGTACGTGTCGGGGGGAGGGGAGGGGGGGGCAAGCCCACCTAAGAGTGCTATCAGACCCCATCCAGAAAAATATTTTTTTTTCTTAAGTAAACAAAATGTAACACAAAAAAAATTAATGGGTGTGCACATTACAAACTAAATTGAATTTAGGAAAAATTGTCCCCAAAAAATCCCTCAGAAAAATGCTCCGAAAAAACGCCCCTGGAAGAAGTGACCCAGAAAACCCAAACGTAGACATAGACGAGAAAGTTAATTTTGCTTTAACAGTACTGTTTTAAACAACAATTGATAAAATGACAAACCAAAAAAAAAGAATAACTCATCTTTACAGCAGTTATATAGTCCTATTTTACGATTTATTTGAGTAATAGTAATATTTATTTCTTCATACAGCCATACAAACTGTATTTTTTGCTTACATTTGGTTTTCTCGGGGAAGTACTTTCTGGGGATACTTTTTTCTTAAAGTGTTTTTTCGGGGGTATATTTTCCTTTGTGTACTTTTTCGGACCCCAAAAATTTGAAATTGAGTTTTCAACAGATCTTCATGAGTCCCCTGACTACATTTTTAATATGTATTGATGTGAGATAAGTGATTTTCCAGTTGAATACTTCTAAAATGGGTTTCTTTTGTTTTTTACAATTTTTTTATTAACTCCTATTTTAAATAGAACACCCGGTTAATTATTACATTTTTGAATTCAGCTTAAAATTTTAGAGAATTCTCTTCAACTAAGGGTCTGTTTTGTACCGTTTTTTAAAACCTGTAATTTTTGAAAATTTTTGCAATTAAAAATCAAATTTTTGGCTCAAACTGTAAAACTAAGTTCTGTGAGTGTATCAAACCAGATGTTTACGTTCACGTTAAGTTAAAATTTCTATTGTCTCAATTTTTTTTATTTTAGCAGCAAATTCATATTTATGTCACATAGGAATAGGTATTGCCGATGGTCACTGGGGGGGGGGGGGGGGGGGGCGGCTCCACTCAGCCAAACACTGACAACTTACCAAACGAAAAACGCGAGATCAAAAATACTGTTTTTCTACAACCGTCTTGAAATCAATTACCTTTAATACCAAAACCTGTCCTTGAAGTTGACGCTTCTCTTACTGACACAAAAAGTGTATGTTGCTAGGCTACACTTTTAGTTCCTAGGATTAATTGTACCTTGTGTATCTAGGACGAAAAGCGTAACATTCCCAGACGAAGACGACTATTCCCATCCTATTAAGAGGCATTGAATTAATAGTTAGAAATTACTGGATTAACAAAATATCTGTTCCAAATATAAGTTCAATTTCGTTTATCATTTTTTCGTATGGGCATGAATATACCTTGATTTCACTTAAAATGTATACTATAATAAAAAATCTAGTGTGATACACTCCCACAACTTTCTTTTACTGTGATCTTATAATTATCCAAAAATTTGATTTTTAATTTTGAAGCATTCGTCAAATTTTTTTTTTAATTACTAATTCTACAAAAACGGTACAAAATAGACCGTTAGTTGAAGAGACAAATTTTCTCTAAACTTTTAAGATGAATTCAAAAATATAATAATATACCGGGTGTTCTATTTAAAATAGGAGTTAATAAAAAAATTTAAAAAAAAACAAAATAAACCCATTTTAGAAGTATTCAACTGGAAAATTACCTATCTCACATCAATACACATTATAAATTTTATAAAAATGTAAAGTTTGAAAAAAATCGAAAAAAACTGAAAAATCACAAGAGTAAATACCTACTTCCTATTATGCGATTTTCTTCATAAGTTTGATGTCTCATCTACATAGTACACAAAACTTATATATGAAGTTTCAACGTCATACCTCTTTTCGTTTTTGAGATATTCTGTTCACAGACAGGCAGAAAGACAAACCAATGAACAAAAAGGTGTTTTTTGGGTTCAGAGGACTCGAAAACTTGAAAATTTGTTGAAAACACAACTTCGAGTTTTTGGGGTAAATCCAATACTTCCTTTATCGTAAAATGAAGTAAAAATAAAAATAAAGCACCCCAGAAAATAAAGTATTTGGATATTAAACATGTATTAACTACGCCCTTTAGGACAGCCTATTTTTACTTCCTTTTACGATAAAGGAAGTATTGGATTCACCCCAAAAATTCGAAATTGAGTTTTCAACAGATCTTCAGGTTTTAGAGTCCCCTGATCCCAAAAAACTTTTTTTTATTGATCTGGCTGTGTGTCTGTCTGTAAACCGAATATCTCAAAAATGAAATAAGGTATGGCGTTGAAACTTCATATATAAGTTTTGTATATTGCACAACCGGAAGTAGGTGTTTACTCTTGTAATTTTTCAGTTTTTTCGATTTTTTCAAAAACGGCTATAACGATTTTTTTCAAACTTTAAATTTTTATTACATTTTTAATGTGTATTGATGTGAGCTAGATGATTTTCCAGTTGAATACTTCTAAAGTGGGCTGCTCTTGTTTTGTTTTCTATTTTTGTATTAACTCCTATTTTAAATAGAACACCCGGTATATTAATACATTTTTGAATTCAGCTTAAAATTTTAGAGAAAATTTTTCTATTTTGTACCGTTTTATAGAATTTGTAATTTCTGAAAATTTTTGACAAATGCTTAAAAATTAAAAATGAAATTTTTTACTAATTATAACATCACTATAAAAGGGAGTTGTGTGAGTATATCATACCAGATTTTTATTTATCGAGCAAGAGCAACGAAGAAAAAATAAACAATATACGTATCAATTACCTACAATATTAACCACATTATTAATCGCGGAATATAAATTATGACAAATCACAATAAAAATATCACGGTTTCTCTGAACTGAAACTTTTCTGGCTTTAGCACTCGCAAAATGAGAAATAAATTTAGTCAAATCTATATACCCAGCGACATTATTTTCTATTACCAGCATAGCCAAGCTAGTCACTGTCAGTGGTATAGAGCATCGCAGATAGTTGTTTATAAGTTTAAGTTTAGGGAACGATCTTTTGGAATTTGCAACAGCCACGGGAATTGTAATAAATATTAAAAATGCCGTACACACTTCACTGTACGAAGATGGCAATGTGTCATAATCCACAATAGCTGTTTTTGCCAAATTATAAATACCATAGTCTGGATTGTGAAGTAAAGAAAAAACGCTTTTCTAAACGTCACTATTGCGTGAGAAAGAAAGTTAAGTCTTCGGATAATGAAGTACTAATCCTCAGCTAGTGTGGCCAATTCTTGATCACTCGCACTACTCGCAGTCTTTAGTATAGTCGAAAACAGGGGCGTCTTAAGCTGGGGTGCAATGGGTGCACGGCACCCGGGCAGCAGGCGACAGATTTTAGAACTAATCATAAATGCAGTCGATTTACTGAATGAAATAGAGATTTTACCGACGTATCTAAAATCTACCGCATCTTCAGTCGATATTTTGAAATACGAGGATACTAGAGTTAATAATTTATATAAGAGGAAAAGACTTAGTACACCACTATTTTTTTCTAAGTTTTAGACGATAAAGGTATTATTAGCTGCTTTCGCATTACACATTAGAGTGCTCTGGAGTGCACCAGAGTAAGTTACCTCGCGTTCGAATTACAACATAATTTTTGGAGTAACTAACGCTAGTCTTCCTTCCTCTGCCCCCTTAAACCCTATGAAAATTTTAGGTGCAACAATCCCTGACATGCGCTGTTGTGTTATTTAGAATCAGCTGTGAAGCTGTCAAATTTAACCGCCTTTTTGACTAAAAGAATCGGTATTTGTACTGTGCTGTATACGAAATATTGACAATCTTTCTGCTTATTAGTAGCTTCAGCGTACTTATGCGAACGTTTTGTCCGTCCGTCCGTCCGTCCGTCCGTCCGTCCGTCCGTCCGTCCGTCCGTCCGTCTGTCTGTCTGTCTGGATCGCCTGTAACTTTCGAACGGCTACAGATATCGAAATTTTGAAAGGGGGCAAAGTTGTTGCTAAGGTCCCGAGCACCTTCATGCGCTATTTGGTTTTGGCGAAAGGTGGCGATTTTCCACTTTGCAAAATTTCCAAGCATTGTAGCACAGTGGCGGCTTGTCCACTTGGCGCCATCTACAGAAGTTCGGTGGTCACGTTTTGAACTACACATTCTGGGTGCACTATAATACTTAATGTTTTCGCAGTGCTGAAGCTACTCTTTAGACCTGTACTTGAGCAGTTTATTCTAAAATGTGATTGGAATGTTTTATCATCATAATGGGGCACGATCTGTTCACAAAATTCTCAATTTTCATTATTTTCATCAGCTGACCTTCACTGAATGAATTCGAGTCTTAAGATTCAAAAATTCTCAAGCTATCCGCAGTATCAGCTAAATTTACTGATTTTTTTTTAAAATGTAATTATTAATTATATGTCAATGAACTTTTTCCTACGAATTAAGTTCTTTAAATCCATTTTGAACGTAGTCTGCCCTTATTTTAAACGTCCAATTCAAAAGAAAATTAGTTAGGTTATGTATTTTACCCGAGAGCAACGCAACGTCTGTTCGAATTACAAAGCAACTCACCCCAGAGTAATTCACCCCAGAGTCAATTGCACCAGTGCTAGTTGCACTCAATTCGAAAGCAGCTATTGTAATAGTGAAAAGATCACCTTCCGAGATTTCTTCAGATCTTCATGTTTCAGGGTCTATAGATGACGAAAAACATATTTTCTCAATTATGTCAATTCGTCTATCTGTTCGTTTGTTCATCCGTCCGTATGGCTGTCTCTCCGTCTGTCTGTCTGTCTGTTGGAGGTATATCTAAAAAACTGTGTGTTGAAGGAAGACGATATTATGCATGCGAATTATAATATATGTCTACCTGGATCGAAACCAGATACTTTCGGTCAAATATATACAGGGTGAGCACCATAAATAAGAAAAATGTCTATTTTTGCTTTAGTGCAGAAATAGATAAAAGTAATAATTTGCACATTACTACTGTTCTACCCGTGATGAAAATTGGAGCCAACAAATACAGGGCAAAAATATTAAAGTTGACAAAAATGTGAGCTGTCTATGCGTCCTTTATAATACAGCCAAAAGTGGATGGAACTGCTGCTCAAACGTTGATATTCAAGAACCATCGATTCTACCTTTCTGCACACTTTACGATTGGTTGAGTTGCACTGGTTTCACTGTTCAGCTGTCCTGGTCTTGGATCGCCCACAGTGATTGACGACTGTAATAATGCCCTCCGCACACGGAGCTACTAATAGAGTGAAAAACAAAATATTTCAAGTGACGAGGAATGTATTGTAATGGTTTACTGCCCATTACAATTCCGCTTGCCTAATTAACTAAATGAATAAGGTCAACATGAGCACAGAATTAAATATTTTATTTATTGCAAGATAATCAGTATTTTACATTAATAAGTGCACTTGATGTGAGCAGCAGTAACAAATAAATTGACGGATAAAAGTTAGCATGAAATAAAGCAGGTTTCAAAAGGGTTACGTTCAGAGTTTCAAATATGATAAATGTTCGAAAGGGCCAATGCAATTTAATTTCTAACTGACGGATTTGAGCTTAGTTACGTGAAACATAATGTGAATAAAGTGATACAGAATGATTTGCTGAGTACAGAGTGTATATGGGATTTATGTATTAAAAGTGTATAGGCCAGCAAACGGCAAATTAGCTGAAAGGTAAACGAAACAGTGCTAGCAAAGCAATAATTGCAATAGAGCAATGAAAAATGGAAGGCAACCGATTGAAAGACAATTAGTGAGACGCTGAAGAAACTCCAAATATATCAGTACATTATAAACTAAAGTGATTTAAAAGCAGAGCAAAGTGTAGTGACATTTATTCCAAGAAAAAGACAATTTTAGTAGTTAGGGAAAGACATGACATCAAAACTGTAGTCCATAAGGTCGAACGTGTTATCAATTCTAATTTCTTTTATAAAAAATGGAAATTTAGTTGCTAAGTGACGAGACAGTCTTTTGTTAAAAAGGAAATTACTTAAGAAGCTAACATGTTACATGATGGGGGCAGATTGACCTCCACATTTTATCGCATAAAATTATAAATAAAAATTCTTTTGTAATACCAGTTGTGTGTAAAGTTATTCACCAGTGTGCAGAGCATCTGTGGTATAGTTTGCTCTGTGTTAAGAGGTCCAAGTGTAGCAGTTTAGCCAAGAGCAAGATTCGTCCAAGTGCGAGTAACTTTGGGGGCCCATTTTCATGAGTAAACAGCATTGCCCAGCAAACGTAGTGTTTGCTACGTGTAGAGAGTCCGTGGGTGTAGAAATTTCAACCAACAAGCCTTTCCCAAGTGCGCAATTCTCGTGGCGTTATTGGAAAGTGTATCCAGCGTCCGAAAGGTTTCCGACTAAGGTAGGATTTCACAGGAAGCCCTTGCCGCAGCCCCATAATTTGCGGAGTTCATCAAGATTAGACTGTGTACGAGGTGAAGAAGAGTATTCCAGAATCCCAGGTCTTCCAGCGAGTAATTTAGATAGCTTCCTTTGAAAGTGCGAGATGACGCGGAATTCTTCCGTTTTTGCCGGATGCAAAACAAAAATCGATCGAGCGTGGGTTTTGACGTCAGACTAGAAACAAAACGAAGTTAGCAGTTACTACGCCACAGAATGAATCCTATTTACCTGATGCTTCCTAGCCATTTTGGTGTTTTAAAATTCAATTTTACGCTGTTTCTTGCGACCACAGATCATTTTGTTGTGGCAGTGAAATGTAAATGTTATAATTGTTAGATAGAAATTATGCATTTGCCCTAATAATTGCGAGTATTTGTCATACAAAGTTCTCTTAATATTATGAACCGACACCCTGAGTTAAGATTTGTTTCATGTTCACCGGAGCTAAGCCCTAATTTATTGCAACTAGATAAAATAAGGAATGAGCAGTAAATATATATTACATTTTTTAATTTGCCCTGAGTTTGACAGGCAGTTCTTAATTGAAACTAAAACAATGCATAAAGTGTAGTATCCCTTGCCATAATTTATTCTATATTTAAAACCCCATTTATATAAGCGAGGCCATTACAATATGTTTTTTTATTATTATTATTATACAGTTTGTTTCACTTCTTACCTTTACACCCCGGCACTTCCTTATTTATTTTCTGATCATTTTAGTCAGTTATATTACCCTTTCAAAACATTATAATTACAATTTTTATATAAGTTTACCGTAAACCAGTAGCTTACTGCAATCAAAAAATGCAAAAATTTAAAAAAATCATTGTATGTCTTAGTTTACCACAAAAATTGTCAAAATCCAAATTAAAATGTTATTATTATTATTATGATTTACTAAAATGTTTCACTTTTCAGCTTGTATTTTTCTTGTTTATTTTCTGATCCATTTCAAATTTTGATCAATTGTACTGTTCTTTAAAACTGTAATTGTTTTACATTTTCAAATAAATTTAGTGGAAAACTACTAGCCTACTGCAAACAAAATGAAATGAGTTAAAAAGTTTCTCAAAATCGCAAAAAAGTTAATATAATTGACTAACATTTGAAATCTATCAGAAGATAAATGAGGAAGATATAGGGGTATGAAGATAAGAAGTGAAACGTTTATCGCATAAAATCGTAATAATCACATTTTCAATAAAAAAATGTATTGCGACTACAGTTGTGCTACTTTTTCTAACAAAATTTTTCAATAACACTGGGCCTATTCTGATTTCTCATTTTTTGCATCTATTTTTAATCGCAGTAGGCGTGATTTGCAATAAAATTATCCAAAAATAAGGAAGATACAAGGGTGAGAAGTGAAACGCACTGTAAATAAAGAAGAAAATTTTGGGTTCACCCATATATTGGAATATTCTGAGTATGTGTATAATTATAGTATAAAGGAGGCAATTCTCTACCTCTCCCACCCTTGCGAATTTAGCATTAATAACTTGTTGATTCATATTGTCTATTTGTTGATTTCTTCGAATTTAGTTGGTAACTGGTAGCCCGACGACGAGTTTCCTGTGACTGATCACATATTGGTTAGTGGTTACAACCCAGTAGCCGATCTGTAGCTTCGTGAACGAACCTCAATATAAATACATTAGCGGTGAGGAGCATGCATGGTTCATTCTCACCATACACTGCCAGCATCCTTTCATGTAAAATGTTTGGCCCGGGATTTTCCAAAGTTACGAATTTTATTAAGCTTAGGTGCTCTAATTTAACTAATCTCACCTCTGATGACAAACTAATACACAAAAACACAACGACATGCCATAAATGGATGAAATGTTGCACAGTAACTATTAAAATGTAGTGTATTAATTACGATACAATGCCATTTCCTGTAATATTAATTTATTTATCTTCATCGGTGTTGTTGTTAATAACTTCATTACCGCACTGAGTGCGGTAATGGACATTAGCGCACCCAGTCCGGTAATGGATATTACCCCACTCTTTTTATATTAAAAATATACTGAACCAGAATTTATTGATGAAGATAAGATATTGAACAATACATGTTTGCTTATTACACTTAACGAGACTCGTTTGATTGCCGCAAAACTCGACTCACGCTCGTTTTGGCAATCAAACTCGTATCGTTAAGATGCTCATAATCAAACTTGTATCGTTAATATATATTATCTTCATCGGTGTTGTTATAGACATAGACTATTAACCAAATTAATTTCAGAATGAATGAATGAATGGATGAATGAATAGTCAGTGCTGTAATGGATAGGAATTACCGCACTCAATGCGGAAATGGGTATTACCACTATTACCGCACTCTTTTTATATAAAAAATAGATTGAACCAGAATTTATTGATGAAGATAAAATGTTGAACAATACACGTTTGCTTATGGCACTTAACGAGACTCGTTTGATTGCCGCAAAACTCGGCTCACCGCCTCGTTTTGGCAAACAAGCTCGTTTCGTTAAGATGCTCATAATCAAACTTGTATCGTTAATATCTATAACAGCCTAGGTCGTTAAGAAATAACAGAACAGTAACATTTTAACATTGGCAATATTGAAATGTATAGTTGGTAACACTGTAACTCTATGTCAAATTCGATGTTAGGTTTTGCGTCACTTTGTGTTAATACATTTCAGTATTGCCAAACGTAATTTTGTTTCATAGGTGACTCTGGTAAGACGAGTTTTCTAACACACATTACTAATACTATTTAACTTTTCATTTAAATTGCTCTAAAATTTCAATTTGTGTAGGTTTTACGAAAAATATTCAACGACATACGGCCGTTATCACATCTAACAGCCTTATGTCGTTAATAACTATATTGAGTTCTTGGATAAAATTTTATATGACAGGCGTGTGTTATTACAAATAATTCATTCTAAAAACGACCGTTCTTGGCTTAGTGGCATCAAGGGCACAACTTTTCTGTCGTGGATTATTTGTAATATAACACCCTTATACCCTTAGATAACTATTTCATAGTAACGCTAGGTAGATTATTAATTTAGTGCCTCTCGCATTTGTTTAAAAAATAAGTAAATTATTACATTCCCAAATTTACTGATTGCTTTACGCAATAATTACTTAACATTACCTGACACTGTTGCTGAAGGCAGGGCCGGTCCTAGGTATGTGGCCGCCCGTGAGCATGCCCAGATTTCGCGGCCTCGTCTGCAAGGAATGTAGAATGACAATGTCGGGGGGGGGGGGCACGTTACATTCGATTTTGTTTCGTAAAATGTGTGACACCTTAAACAATGGGTTTTAATAAGCTTTCTAATCACATCGGAGAGATGAGACAGGTATGAATGATGTAATTAAAAATAATAATTAAAGTACTGGTATCATTAAGATCATTGAAGACACATTTCTCATTTTATAGACAATCGTTTATTAAAGAAAGCTGTAAAGGTAATAATGTTAATAAACCACGTATATTTCTATAAATATGTTGTTCCATGATAGAATAAACCTCGGAATAAATGAATAATTTTCTTTTAAAATGTAAGTGTTTTATTATAATAATTATTTAGATTACAAAAGATTTCAAAACAGTACAAAATAGTAATTTACGATAAAGTGCGTAGAGCTACTCTTTAGGCACGAGTGGGGTAGAGTTAAAACGCGAGTGAGCGAGCGTTTTAAGCCCCGCGAGTGACTAAAGATGCTTTACGCATGTGTATCGTACAATATTTTATCTACGATAGAATCTAGAAAATACGGTAAATATAAAAAAAATTAAATGTAAATTAGGATTACCAGCAACCGGTCGTAATTTTGCGTGTTTTAAAAATTTTAAAACACGTTGCTACTGAAAACGTGCCTAAAAAAATCTTTTAAACAGGTTACTACCGACAATGTAAACTAATGAAAACATGTTGTTAAACAGTAGTTTTACAAACTTAAAACTGCCAACTAAAAAGCAATTTTACACACTGTCGTAGATAAATATTATTTAAATTCGAACAATATTAACAAAATAAATAGTAGATTCATCTTATATTCTAAATTAATCTAAAATAACTCAGTAGAACAAAACAAAAGAGACCAAAACATTACTTCAATACTGCTTTTCTGGCTGTTCTGGCAGATCCACGAAATGAACCAGTTAACAGAGCCACGAAATGGATCTGTTAACT
Source organism: Agriotes lineatus (assembly GCA_940337035.1). Taxonomy (NCBI): domain Eukaryota; kingdom Metazoa; phylum Arthropoda; class Insecta; order Coleoptera; family Elateridae; genus Agriotes; species Agriotes lineatus. The sequence goes on from CALNHX010008928.1 coordinate 53,397, forward strand.
GGTCACTTCGTTCGTGCGATTTGACGCCATTCGATTATTTTCTTTGGGGATATGTAAAATCACATGTCTACGCCGATAAACCGGGAACAATTGAGCACTTGAAAGCCACCATTCGACGCGTTATTGCCGAAATACAGCCTGATTTACTGCGAAAGTGTGTGAAAATTGGACCTCCAGATTACGCCATGTACGCGCCAGTCACATGCCCGAAATCATATTCAAACAGTAATGCCAAAAAATTATCTTTCAAATACAGCCAAATTCATGGATATTAAAAAAATGTTTCTATGTTTTATTTCAATTTAAAAGTCTCCGCCTCTAAACAACACCCTTTATTTCCCCGTTAATAAAAACTTACTAAAGTATGATAAATTCTTACAAACCAGGAAATGACCTCGCAAGTAATAGATGTTCTTTTATTTATCTGGCAGATGAAGTTAACTAGAGGTATCGGTTTCGATTCGTCCGCCCCGGCCGTTGGCTGCCCGTGTGCGGGGTACGCGTTTGCCTTCCGCGAGTACCGGCCTTGGATCAAGGTGAAAGATAATTTTCCAAGTTAAAAATTATGACCAATACTTACGATCAAATGTGGCATAAGACAGGCTATCAAATCCAGCTATAAAAAGTATTGAAGACGACACTGACATGAATCTAAATAATACTGTCAAAAAATTGCGATAAGAAAATCAAGAAAAGGTGATATTGGTTGTTGAAAAGTAACAAATATTACTTTTAGCATTGCAATTGATACCTTGATGTTATCAGGTTGGGAGATTAATAATAACTATGTTTGGCTTATATTAAGAATGGTTCCCTATTTAGCGTCACTGAACACAAAACACTTGTGCCCCCCCCCCCTTAGACGAAGGGTGGTCACGGTCTGGACTAGCTCTTTTAACTCTCGGCAGAATATGGCAGGGTGTAAGGACTAGGCAAGAAAATGCTTGAGGCTTTACAATTGAACAGTAGGATTATAAAAATTTGGGTGCCTTGTCATTACTCACAACATAAAAAAAAACAAAACTAGCTAATTAATAATACACCGCCTACATTTAGTGATTCGCTGTGTACCTATGTAAATTGTACAGCTGAAGGGGTTGCGGAAAGAACGCAAAAATATTAGCAGCAATAGGGACATTTAATCAAACCCAAAAATCGCAGTAAAACGAATTATATACATAAGCCAGAAAGGCTAACGTGACAGCAACGTAGGTTTGTAGGACAATTGCCTAACAAATAAATAAACCGTAAATGGGAATCAACTTCCAAGTATTTAAGTCACAAATAGCTAATTATATCTCATTTTGCAACTCATGATAAGCACCTGTGATATCGCAATTAACATATGTGCACAACGCCCAAAGAACGCGGCAGATATGAGTTTCAGGTACATACATGCTTATTTCAACAATTTGGAAATAATGAATACTTGCTTTTTAGCGCTAATAACTGATTGAATAAAAGAGTACCTAGTTAAACACGCTTTAGTTTGAATTTCTAAGGTCTTAGTAAGAACTGATTATAGTTACGGCATCTGCCTTTGTCGATAAAAAAACGCCGAGAAGTGCATGCACTTACAACTTGGTTCATTGTCATGTCCAGCGATCATGGGAGGAAATCCTGGTATGTTGCATATTGTCCAAGAAGACCTCTACACCCTTTTTTAATTGCATAATTCACAGAATCCAAAAACGCCGCTGTCAAAGAGAGCGGCTAACTGCGGCAAAAGGCGGCCTAGTCATTCAGGAATGTCTGCCCAGCTTGCACGTAGAAGCGAAAAACGGGAG
>CALNHX010008929.1:0-55178 GCA_940337035.1 Agriotes lineatus
ATGAAATCATCATTACATTTTGTGAGAAGCATCTGTTTAATTAGCTGCTAAGTATTTAGATATCATTGTAAGATAAAGTGCTTAAAATGCTTATCGGCCACGACTTCAATAGTAAACAAAAGTTCTCTAAACTAATAAATATTGAAAAGTGAGGATCCAAGTCGATGAATAAAAGTTCTTTAAATATCGGCAGCTATTAGATTTTCTGAATTGTTTCTTCGCCATCTAAAACTGCCCACTGACATAACAATTTGTTGTTTTATTGATCGTACTGTAAGTTGAATTATTCGTTTAACAGAGTACTTTTGATTATTTTAAATTTGAATTGTATAATGTTAAACCGTTGCTAAGTATTCTGATTTCATGCTGTCTGAAGTAATTCAGTATTGAAGGAAGGGATTCAAACAACGTAGTTTGTTAACTAGGGGGACCATTTTAATATGTTTGATACATACTAAAAAGTTGGAAGTCTGTTAATGCGATACTTACGATGGTAAGGGTGTTGGAATAACCTATATGAGCATGAAGGCCAAGCCAAAGCTTCCTTTTAAAACATGTGTAGCCTATGTTAACTCACAACGAAATGAACACAGTTGTGCTTAAAATTGTATTGAATTACTAACATACAAATTCTGTATTTATACACTACTTTAAATTTAATGTCTAAGTCGGAAAAGTGCAACTTTATAATTTGTTAGTTCATCGCGCTTTGTTAGTATGACTTTATTACGGGTGCTGAGTACAATAAACTACAATTACAGCTCGACCTAATAACATGTATTAAGAAATGCGACGCTACCATTATTACAGAGTGTTTAAAAAATACGTTTGCATATTTCACCCACTTATAAATCTCATCAACACAACCAAAAAAGTTCTAATAAACATTGGTTCGAAAAACAACCGTTTTCGGGAAAATTATTTATGCAGAGTAGGAGTGCAGAATCGTATTTATCACGTATGCTATGGAAGTGGATAAAAACATTTGTTTGGGTTTTTGTAAGGGTCAATATGGTTACTGTAGTCACTTCTTGCTGTCATTTATCAAATCAGCTAACAGGTTCCGCTTAGTGCCACAGATCGTTTAAGAATGTTAAAGTGCTGAGTAAACATGCTGCTATGGAGATATGATGCCAGTTTATTGGGGATAGGTAAGTGATTATATTTTGTTGGTGTAACAATAATACATTCATTTAGTCCGATATCTTTAAAATCGGTTCTTCTGATATTGGCGGCGACTTCTCGATCGTGATATCCACAGTATTTGTGAAATTAACTGGAAGAATTCTGTTGAATGCTGCTATCAGCGGTATCGTGCTAGAGGATTTTGCATATAATTTATGTTGTTTGCTGTGGATGTAGCACTCTGGCTCGATTTGAGTAACTTCAGTACTGTTGAGAACCTGTCTCTGCAGATAATTAATTGGATCGTTCTCGCGTCTTCTTGCCTTGTGTGCAAGAACGGTTATGATGGTGTTGCTCTTGCTGGGATTCGTTGTACCAGAAGTTGCTGCCTGAATACCGTCTTGTGTTTACAAATAATGAAAATCATATTAGTAGATTGTTGACTGCCACAGAGGTTTTTTGTTGAACTTTCGTCTTGGATGTGAAGTAGGTTCTGGTTTGTCTGTTTCTGATAATTGTTCATTTCTTTCAGCTAGTACTTGATTGATTGTACTCCCGCTTTCCATAATCTTCCGAAGTGAAGACCTGTGGGGGGTATAAAATGCCATTATATAATGTTTGCTTTCAAAGTAATTTTGACCTTGGCAATCAAAATTTTGTTTGCTTCGAAGTTGGGTCATTATCGCTTCTTGCAGTGAAGTGCCGTGTCGTCATTTCTGGAATCCATCCCCCACTAGGTGCCAGTTCTTTAGCGGGGTTTTCATCAGCGCTTTTGCTGCCATTTCTTGACTCCATCAACGATTAGGTGCTAGCTTCTTGCCAGCGTTTTTACTAGGGTTTTTTCTGGACTTTATCCACCGCAAGAAGCTGATATAGAATGATTTTGATAACTTCCAATTATTTGTCTATTGATTACGGTTTTCTTTTCTTTATACCCACCAACTTTGTGATTGGGAACTTTAACCACATATAAACAATCATCAGGCTGTGATAGAACTTGGTATACAGAGGTTTTCTAAGCAGCCGCTTACAAATTTGAAGTCTAAATACTGAAAATAAAATGAAAGATCTCCTTTATTTGTTGATGACTGTCCATCACAATGTATTTAGTTTTGCTTATGTTTTTGTTGTATCTTATTTGAAGTATCCACCTCGACCCTTTCTTGTAATTCTTCTCTGCTTTCACTAAATCTTTAGTAAACTACCGGGTGTCTTGAAAGAATTACATCTAGTATGTTTTGAATTTCCCATGCAAAATAGAATGTTCTGCTCTCGCGCAATGCTGTTAGCTAGTAGATGGAATAATAACCTAACCTCAATAATGACAATAACCTTTGTTGACCGAATTTAGTTAGAGAGTGGTTTTCGTTTATTTTTAAAGTGAGACACATTATGTACGTACTTTAAGGCACTATTTAACATCACGAAAATTGTAAGAAGTAAGACAACCCATATAAAAAGTGATTAATCGTATATTTTTTCCAAAAAATAAAAAATATTTCTCAAATACAGAACTAAAATCAACGGAAAAAATAACTTCATGGCTAAAAGCAGTCCTTAGAAAACGCGTGTCCACCATTTTGCTGAATACACAATACTACCCTACATTTTATGTTATCATGTGGTGCAACATTGCAGGTGTTATATCATTGCATTCAATTCTAATGCTCTCTATCAGCTCATCAAAATTATTAATTCTTTGTTTGTGGACCTCATTTTTGAGATGACTTAAAATGGAGGAATCTAACTGAGTAAGATCGGGTGAATTTGCTGTCCGAATCCATCTGCTAATTACTCGATTGGGAAAAACCTGCTCGAGAAATTGTAAATTTACCCTTGTTGTATGTACAGTGGTCCCGTCCTGCTGGGAGGATTAATCGGGATGCAGTGGATCCAAGAAGAATAATAACAGCTGTTCTCCGTAACGTTGACTGTTCTTTGTGTCAAGGAAACATATTGGTCTTATGATCCTACGACGTAACACAACTTACCATATTCCAACTTTAAGAGGATGTAAAGAAGACTCAGTATGATTATGTGGATTGTCGACTGATCACATTCTGTAGTTATGTTTATTTACAAATCCACTTAAATAGAACCATGACTCATCGCTAAAGAAACTTAAACCAAGGGCATCGTTGTTGTTTAAATTTTCTAGGAAAAAGTTACAATAATGTATTCGATTAGCATGGTCCTGTGGTCGAATTTCATTTAAAACAGACACTATAGGGATACATATGTATTGTGCAGTCCCTTCTTCAAAATGTTGTAAACAGTACTTGCAGGGACATCCGTCTGAGCTGAAATACGACGCACTGACATTTTTGGATTTTGTACAACAAAAGTTTCGACATTTTCAATAACGTTTGGGACAGTGGCTGGCCTTCCAGTAGACTTGCCTTTTTACTTCCTTTTACTACTATAAAGGAAGTATTGGATTCACCCCAAAAATTCGAAATTGAGTTTTCAACAGATCTTCACGTTTTAGAGTCCCCTGATCCCAAAAAACATATTTTTTTTCATTGGTCTGTCTGTCTGTCTGTCTGTCTGTGTGTTTGTCTGTGAACAGAATATCTCAAAAACGAAAAGAGGTATGGCATTGAAACTTCATATATAAGTTTTGTGTACTATGTAGATGAGACAGCAAGCTTTTGAAGAAAATCGCATAACCGGAAGTAGGTGTTTACTCTTGTGATTTTTCAGTTTTTTTCGTTTTTTTCAAAAACGGCTCTAACGATTTTTTTTAAATTTTACATTTTTCTTACATTTTTAATGTGTATTGATGTGAGATAGGTGATTTTCCAGTTGAATACTTCTAAAGTGGGTTTCTTTTGTTTTTTTTAATATTTTTTTTATTAACTCCTATTTTAAATAAAACACCCGGTATATTATTACATTTTTGAATTCACCTTAAAATTTTAGAGAAAATTTGTCTCTTCAACTAACACTCGATTTTGTACCGTTTTTGTAGAATTTGTAATTTTTGAAAATTTTTAACAAATGGTTAAAAATTAAAAATGAAATTTTTGACTAATTATAAAATCACTGTAAAAGGAAGTTGTGTGAGTGTATCACACCAGATTTTTTACTATTTCTGCCAACAGAAATTTTTCAACACTGCGACGAATGTGGTGCAGCAGAACAGTTTCCTCAACAACTCTGTTAGGAAACTGCAGTCGAAATTGCTGTTTGCAAACCACATGGGAATATTGCCATTCTCCATCTAGTATTAACTGTCCTGATCGAAAATATACCTCAATAATAAAAAGGTTTTCTTGCATAGGGTACATTTTAGGTATGTTGTATTAACAAAATTTAATTAAAACTATTTGAAGTTTATTCTTTTATTTGACAACTAATGAGTGACAACTCTGAATAATGCAATACCAATAACAATCAAGCGGCACATAAAAATTTACATGCAAACAAAATTCAAAACTTACTAGATGTAATTATTTTTAAGACACCCGGTAAAAAGAAAACTATGGAGTTGCCAGAGTTTTTCAATTTGCCTGAATTTCTGTCACATGTCAGAAACTAGCAATAAAGCTGCTCGTGAAGAAACGTTCAGCAACGACCACAAGTTGACCAGAACACCAACGTATTCAAATCACATCAAATAGCTCACACAGAAATACTTTATCTATTATATGACAGTATTCGAATGCTATAAAAAGCTGTAGAGAAACATATGTTATAGAATTTTAAAGACAGTCTGTGCACTATGCTTAACCTCAATATGTAATTGGGGCTTCTTACGTATTAGTAAGCACTACATGTGCCCTCAAAAATGATCGTTAATGCCTCACAGAAGAATCACTAACGACTCTGTGTACATAGCACCGACAAAATAGGGTCTCAGTAAAATTTGATAAACTGTGTTTTTGTACACGAATGGTTACCTTCGTTATTTTTCAATTGGCATTTCTCTTGTTTCACTATAGAAACGAACTAAGTTGCTAACCTTGTTATAATTCCCAAAACTACGTAAATATTAACCAGAAAAAACCTACGACGTATTGACTTGTCAATCAGACTGGTTAAAAACTTACCTTTCAATAGCCGTAAGAAAATAATTCATACTATAAAGATTATAATCTACTTCTCGAAATTATAGTTATTTAAGTAACAAGGAATGTAAGGGCCTATTAACATTTGAGGTAGGCAAGTGCAAGCCAAGGTGCAGCCGCAGGTTGTTGCCTGCCGAAAATGTTAATAGACGAAACATTCCGAGTTATTTTATTATATTTTCCCGCTGCTGATCATGTAAGTCAGTGATACAGCCTTAGTAACAAAACGTGTAATTCGGTGATTATATTTGTTTGGTGCTTTTTCTTGACAACGGAACTTAATATTATTATTAAGTTCCTAGGATAATAAAATTAGAAAAGCAAGATGCAAATTTAGACGTTTTGTTTATAAATTACAAGTGTTTATGTGACATGTGACACTCAAGGTAACACGACTCGCGAAAACTAATCCTGGTGACAGGTGACAAAACAAACGATTTTTCCAAATTTCTAGGAAAATTTCGATAAGCAGCGGGAAAAATGTAATAAGATAACTCGGAATGTGTCGTCTATTAACATTTTCGGCAGGCAACAAGCCGCGACTTCGTACTTGCCTACCTCAAATGTTAATAGGTCCTTACATTCCTTGTTACTTAAATAGCTATTTTCCCGCTGCTTATCGTATTTTCCTAGATTTTTGAAAAAATCGTTTGGTTTGTCATCTGTCACCAGGATTAACTTTCGTGAGTCGTGTTACCTGTGAGTGTCACATGTCACATAAACACTTGCAATTTATAAACAAAACGTCTAAGTCTGCATCTTGCGTTGCTAATTTTATTATTCTAGGAACTTAATATTAGTAATAAGTTCCGTTGTCAAGGGAAAGCAGCAAACAAATATAATCACCGACTTCCACGTTTTGTTACTAAAGCTATATCACTGACTTACATGATCAGCAGCGGGAAAATTTTCATACTGATAACAACAATCATACCTAGATTTCAATCGTCTTAGGAAGTCACCACTTCACTTATACGTTCGTAGATACGAGACTAGAAAAAGTTATCTCCAATACAATTATGTATGAGATTTATGGCGTGTGCTTTAAATTGCCATAAAATAATCAAATTATTCACCTAGTATTAAGTACATTATACTTCTTTCATATAAAAGCTTTAATTTCCACGTTCAGTATATATATTTTCTAAGATTTTATATTTGCAAGTTGATCTTCTTTGAAAATATATTAATCCTAGCATGGTCTGGTTATCAATCTTGTCGTGTATTGGAAAATTTCCAGCTAGAACACTACAATAGTAATAGTAAATTTAATCCTACTATTTGTAAATTATCTCGTCATGTCCCTGTAATGTAACTTTCTTTCTATTTCAATGGGTGATCAGTCCATCTATGAGCAGGAAGCAGCTTAGACCGTGATCAATATCAATGAGAAAAAATGAAATATGAAGAAAGTTGAGTGTAATTGGCAACAAATTAAGCTAAACTTACTTTTCTAATATGTATTTAAAAAAATGCGGATAGTAAAGTTTCTTTGCTATGAATATTATTTTTCATTCAGAATTCATTGCTGCTTAGTATCTCTGAATTACCAAAATATTAAATTGGACCTGCCTTTCATAATTAATTAAAGCTAAATAAGGTAAAATGAGGTTATCGATTATACCTACATTCATACATACATAGAATAGGTCAACACGTGCAATCTGAATGTATGTCTGTTCCAAGTTCAATAAGGGCTTCTCCTATTGAACTACCTTATCACAAAAAAATACAAACTTCAGTTATTGCAAAACCTAACGCATGCCAAAGATACCACAGGACATGAATGATCTGACGTCAGAATACAGGAAATCAGTTTACTACGATAACAATCTAATATTCCGCTTTATCAGAATTTTTTACTGTTGCAGGTGCCCCCTGCAAGATAAAACAGAACAAAAAGTATAAATAGCGACTCATTTTATTCAGCCGTCAGTTCAGTTCGTTATTCCTCAAGCAAAATGCCAGCAACAGATATACTCGTCGGCTTAGTGGCTATCACCTTGGTCATAGTGCTCTACTTCAAATGGTCCTTTACGTATTGGCAGAAAAAGAAAGTACCCTTCCGGCATCCGAGAATACCTTTCGGAAATAGTGACAACTTCTTGAAGCGCGTGGACAACATTGGAACGCGCATGAAGCATCATTACGAACACTTCTACAAACAAGGTGCAAATCATGCGGGACTGTATTTATTCAGCGCACCCGTCTACATGCCGATCGATCCCGAGTACATCAAAAACGTCATGGTAAGAGACTTTGATCACTTTTCGGACCGTGGAATGTACAGCAACGAGAAAGACGACCCTTTGTCAGCCAACATGTTTTGCATTGGAGGAACCAAATGGAGAAATCTGCGTACTAAGCTCTCACCGACTTTCACTTCCGGAAAAATGAAGATGATGTTTAATACAGTACTCGAATGCAGCAAGCAGATGACTGAAACAATCGACGAGGTTTGCAACAAAAAACAACCTTTGAACGTGAGAGAAATGATGGCTTGCTACACATCAGATGCAATCAGCTCCTGTGCCTTCGGCCTTGACTGCAACAGCTGCAAAAATCCGGAAGACGAATTCAGGACGTACGGTCGTAGATCTGTCCAGTTTACCAGGTGGCAGTCTATCCAAAACAGTATCAGCGTAGTTTTTCCCAAGACAAGCCGGGCTTTGGGAATCAGGCTCATCGCTGCAGACGTTGCCGAGTACTTCATGAACGTCGTCAAAAGCACCGTCCGCTACAGGGAAGAAAACAACTATTTTCGTAAAGACTTCATGCAGCTCCTAATTGGGCTTAAGAATGGCTTCCAAAATAATAATGAAGAAAAGGGCAGCACCAAAGGTTTAACTATGAACGAAATTGCAGCGCAAGCTTTCATATTTTACATTGGTGGCTTCGAAACATCGTCCTCTACTTTGTCCTTTAGTCTTCTTGAGATGTGTTTGAACCCTGAAATACAAGAAAAAGCAAGGGCTGAGGTAAACGAGGTTTTAGCAAAGCATAACGGGGAAATGACCTATGAAGCAATCCAGGAAATGAATTATCTTCAACAGATTATGGATGGTAAGTGTAAAGCTTCTATCCGCTAAGATGGGAAATCTAAATTTTGAATTGTTGTTGCAGAAACGCTGAGAAAGTATCCAATTCTCCCTGTTCTTACTAGAAAATGTGTCAAGAATTACCAAGTTCCTGGCACGGATACGATCTTAGACGAGGGTACTCCGGTATTTATTTCAGTTCTAGGGATCCATCACAATCCAGACTACTTCCCAAACCCTGAAAAGTTTGATCCGGAAAGGTTCAACGAAGAAAATAAAAGCCAAATTCAGCCATTCACCTACTTTCCGTTCGGAGAAGGGCCAAGAATTTGCATAGGTAAGAATACAGAGTTTGGTGTGATACAACGAATATTTATTTTTAATTTTGCAGGACTAAGATTTGGTGTAATGCAAACAAAACTTGGATTGGCTTCTGTTTTGAATAAGTACCGATTCTCAGTGAACAAATCAACTGTGCTGCCTATAAAATATAACCCCTACGGTTTCACGATGGAACCTTTGAATCAAATTTCCTTGGATGTAGAGGCTATCAGTTAAAATTAAATTATTATTAGCTATTTGAATGTGACTGTCTTAAAGTATAAATGGTAAATTTGATGTGACGTGATCTGTTGTAAGAATACGTCTTTTACTAGTCAGGTAGCGGCAAGTTCTTTCCTAGTATATGAAAAGTTTCTCAAGTAATAAATAAGCTAACATCGTGATATTAGTAATAGTTGAGATTATAGTCATAAGTATAAAATTTTAGAAAATTGTAACCTTGTATATGTATAAATATAATTATTTTAAATATATTATAAATTATAATTTTTCAATTAAGTAGTTTAGCTCCTATCCGTTGAAGAATTTTGGTTGATTTCATATATTCACTTACCTCATGTATCTTTGGTCGGCGTATTGGATGATGTGCTTAGCAGAATGTCTTTAGTTGTTTCTCGTGTGCTGCAAAAATTAATACCCAATGTTTAAAACGACTGCAATGATTGTCTGTTGAATGTCAGCTGTCGATTAAACCGTAAACTTTTACTGTAGGTAAATGTTTATGGTGAAAACCAGGAGACTGGTCAACGATTGAACCTGTGTGTCACCTTGGCCTATAAATGTTTGATGAGGGCTAATTGGTGATTTTTCATTTAACGCTTTTCCTACCACTATTAATCTATCCTAATGATCTATAAATTAAAAATTAGAGTTATGAATTCAGTTTGCATTCATGAACTTAGTAGTACTAATAGCAGAATAGCCTCGGACTGCACGGTCGACTCAAACCTCCACTCACTTTAGAGCTTTATGTCGAGTGGTTTAAAATTGTTTTAATTAATGTGTCATAATCAAACAGAATTTGAGTTCTAATTTATTTCACATGATAAAGGTAGTGTTGTCGAGTTGCATACTTTTCGATTCGGTATTAACTTGAACCCGTTAGACCGCTATTTTTGGAAAAATACTATATTTGAACCTAGTCGTTGGTGATCTTAGAAATTTAGTAGCCTATGTCTTTGCAACCTATCTAACGTCTCAGCATGACTACTCCGTATGGTAAGTTGTTGAACCTAGCTCCCATAACATGTTATGGCGTTAATATTGTACACATTTTGTTATTGTTACATTTCACTATTGTAACATGTTTGTCGGAATATTCGCTTAACAAAAATCATTCACAAAATCTCAACACTAGTTTTAACCGATTAAAATTTTTTGGGTGAACGTTATAGAGGGAAAGCTGCTGCTTGAAACAGGTACTAGTTTTAGTTATTTGTTGCTAATTTTAGTCATAAAATCTAGCCAAACGTCTGAATGCGCAGTACCTCCCGAGCGGAGGGGGAAACTTGTAGTAGAAGCCCACTTAATTTAGCGACCACTATGTGCTTTCGTGCACGAACTCAAGAGTATCGCCTGAAGGACAAGTTTTAGAAAGTGTTTGATCATCTGCAAACTTTAAAGTGTCATTTATATGGTCTTCTAGAGGTATTTTATCTCTACAAATTTCTTCTGTACTCACTGGGGGTGTCTTTGATGTCAAAATACCGATTTTTATTTTTATCTTATTTTTTTATTTTATTTTGTACTCAGCCAACAGCCGTTAGGCCAACTATAGACGTCGCTGAACATTTTATGGGGACTTCCAACCCCACTAACGACTGCTGTGATGTTATTATGACATCCGGGACCAACTATTTCCGTGGCAGCCGTACCACGAGGCGGCGAGAGAAGCAGCCGTGAAACTTCCATCCAAGTTCTGACCAGAAGGAGCGTTGCTTAACTCTACTGATCGAACGTGGACGTTTGTTCAAATTACACCATCCGGGACCTTAATGTCTTTGAACGGTCTTCTGGGAGATACTTTCTGATATTACCAACAGATGGCACCACTACTTTACCACATCCAAGGCCAACTAATTCTATAGGAACAAAGTCCAAACGTTTGTGGAATAAGCGAACCATTCACTTTTCTCAAACATTACCTGCTAGACGTTTTGTCTGTATTATTTAATAGTTGAGCAATTTTATTGCATTATTTATTTTAGCAACAGCAAATGGTTATTGTTTCTGTTACTCTTTTAGCTGGTTTTATATTGTACCTACAATTACAAATGCACAAATGGCATGCATTTTAAGTTGATCGACATTTCTGTGTATGCCATAACCTCAACAAATTATTTAATATCAATCGCCTCTGACGTGGTTCACACGTTGAGTTACCGTGCTTTTCTGCATTTTCCTCCTGATGAAGCCCCTTGCGAAAGTGGGGTCAACTTTGAGTTCTTTGATCTCAATCATAACACGGTCCAATCCCGGAAGTCGTTTGTTACTTATTTAATATCAGTTGAAATTATGTAGAAGAACCACCATCTCTGATTCGTTAGTGATTGTTATTAAACTACTTATCCCGACAGCTTTGAATGCCATTTGTATTGTATACTTTATTTGTTCGCTGCGCCGAGTGTAGATGTTAGTATTTTTCTTAGGTTTTTACTATGTCTTTTGCAACCTTCCTTACGTCTCAAACCGACTACTCTGTTACGGTCTTGAACGTTGCCGCCTTACAGCACGTATGCCAAGAGTTCAGCAATTATTCACATGATTAAGCGCACAGCTCGCGCACGAGAAGTTAGTATGATTCAATGGTTACAAATACCTTAATTTTATTGGTGACGGCACCAGAGATCGGCATGCGGTCCAGCTGGCGGGAAACAGGTTGCCTGTGGAAATTCATTCGCCGCTAAAACGGCCGACGTGTGAATGGTCTGGATGCGCCCAAAATGGCGACAAAGGCTGGCGCTTCAACAAACGCCGCTACGACGGCCAAACTAGCCCAAGTGATGTCCTACCTCAACGGAATCCTCCCACAACGAGCTAAAGGAAACACTCCCTTACGTGACGACGTAGAACCGGGCATGGAATTCCATCAACCTACGCCTTGGCGTAATAAGATCGCCGCTAACGACACACACACACCTCCCTTGTTCAATCGCCTGAGTTGAACTCCGACTCTCGCTTAAGGCGAAACAGTTTATCAAACACTTGCTGAAGCAGCACGAGATGGGAAAAGGCTGACGCCCCCGCCGAGGGCGGGAGCGCCGCACGAACACACACACTATCCGACCTCTTAGATCGACGGCTCTCGGCTGAATGCCCTGCCAGAAGCGTTAGCACGCGCAAAGTGGCGTGAGCCAAAACGGCGTTACCACGTGACTCTCGACAGCCAATGGCGATGCGCCCAATAAAACAAATAAGTTCCGGTGACAAAGACAGCGCGAGGCCTCGCAGTCACACCAACAGCGTAAATTCTAGAAGGTTCGGAAATCCTGCGAGCGTTAACACCCGACTGCCAAAGTACCAACAAAGGGGTGCCCCGGATGACGAGAAATACTGCGTTTGAGGCCAAATATGTGCAAAATCATTATTATGGAATTAGGCGATGAAGCCAAATAAGTAACTAAAAGGGTTTAACATACGGGCACGCTGCCCTAAAGCCTAGGTGGCTAATTAAAATACAAAATGACCTGACAACTCCGCATGGTAATTTGTTGAATCTGGCGTTCATAGTAAGTTCGACGTTGATATTAGACACTTCTTATTACTGCGGCAATTTACTCAAAACTATTGTAACATGTTTGTCGGAATATTGGATTAATAAAAATCATTCGCAAAATCTCTACAGTAGTTTTTTATTAATCGATTAAGAAATGTGTGCGTGGTTGTTATAGCTGGAAAGCTGATGCTTAGCACAGGTACTACGTTTGGTTATTTGTTTCTAGTTTTAGGGAGTAAATCTAACCAATAATAACAATAACAATAGTTACTTTATTGAACATGTTGAAACCTATGTACCGGGTGGCCAGATAAGAATGCAAAGTGCTGTATCTCGGAAACTATTCGTCGTAGAGACTTTCGGTAAAAAAAATTATGACTAAAGTGGCCAAAAGAAGACAGTGGAAAATATTTTTAGATTTACAAAATGGTCACCTTTAAAGTGATTTTTTACTGAAATCCACCTAGTAAATGTTACCAAAAGATATATGCTTATTAAAGCTAAGCTTTACTCGAGTAATTTTTGTTTAACACTTTTTTACTTATCTATTAAAATAAAGTGGTGGGGTAATTCAATGTTTTTTTTTAAATAAACAGCTGTAACTCCTAAACCACTAAACGGATTTTAACAAACTTAGTTTCGTTGGAAAAGCATTTATTGTTTCATGAAACCCATCTTACCTGTGATATGTCTAATTCTTAGTGATGCCGCTAGAGCGCGTTTTTTGATATAATAACAGAAAATTGCAAAAGTCTCTAAAAAATTATATGCAATAATATGACTTTTTTTTTATAAAAATATAGTGAAATGATACCTAAATAGGCTAGTGAAAACCGTACCTCGATATCTTATTCGTAGCCTGAAATATCGAAGAAAGAAAATTTAGTTATCATATAATTTTAAAAAGACGTTATTACACCGATATTTATTGTTATTTATTTGTCTTTTTTCAAGATTCAATGATAAAATTTCATAATTTAATAATTTTTAAATAATAAAAGTATTATTCTCCTTAGTATAGAATTTCGGCTTAGACCGCGTCGTATTTGTATATGAACACCCAGCATTTTCTGGCTTAATGTGCCTTGCACCTTGTGAAGTCGAGCAAAAACCCGCGCGATGGCCATGCTCTCTGGTGGCTCGTGTTGTTTGAGTATCTTGAGAACGAGGATACTTAGGCAGATTTGGCCGTTTTGCTGTTTGTGCATCCATATTCACTAACGTTTCGCAAGACCTTGCAGCTTGCATCATCAGAGTGAAAGTCGCACTGATGATGCAAGCTGCAAGGTCTTGCGAAACGTTAGTGAATATGGATGCACAAACAGAAAAACGGCCAAATCTGCCTAAGTATCCTCGTTCTCAAGATACTCAAACAACACGAGCCACCAGAGAGCATGGCCATCGCGCGGGTTTTTGCTCGACTTCACAAGGTGCAAGGCACATTAAGCCAGAAAATGCTGGGTGTTCATATACAAATACGACGCGGTCTAAGCCGAAATTCTATACTAAGGAGAATAATTCGAGTAACCGCGAAAGCCTCAAACAGTAAATAAAAGTATTCTTAGTTCAAATAATTTAAAAAAACGTGTAGGGGCATAATAAGAACAAAGGGCCGATTTTGAAATAAAACTAATGCCTCCTTAAATGCTCGAACTGTCTTCCATCACACTCAATGCATTGTTGGAGCCAAGTCCAAACAGGTGAGGTCTGGGGATCGGGGTGGCCAAGGAAATAGACTTCCTCGCCCAATCCACTTCTGGTGATATGTTAGATCTAAATGTTCTCGCACATTTCTTGAGAAATGTGCTGGGCAACCGTCTAGTTGCAAAAACATATTTTGCCGTAATCGCAAGGGCACATCTTCTAATAAAATAAGCAATTGGTTTACCAGAAAATCAAGGAACACGGCACCATTTAGTGGTTGATCAAAGAAATAGGGACCTATAATAGTTCCGCCCAGGATGCCACACCACACATTGAGACTCCAATGGCCTTGATGTTGGACCTCGCGCAACCAGTGAGAATTGTTGTCAGACCAATAATGCATATTATGTAAATTAATGTTTCCATCACTTCTAAAAGTGGCCTCATCCGTCCAAAGAATTTCGGATAAAAATTCTCTATTTTCCCTAATCATGCCTAACATCCAATGATAATAATCTATCCGTCGGTCAAAGTCTTCGTGATTTAAGGCTTGATGTAAAACCATATGATATGGGTGCAGTCTAAAAATTTGAAATAACAAACACAATGTGAAACATGTAAGGTAGTATTTTTCGTGACGTAAAAACTTACCTGTGATCCTTTAAAATGTTTAGAATAGTAGTACGTTGTTACGGTATTAAAAGAACTTTACGACACCCACCCAAGGTGAGCATCGCACCACGGAATCAGTCCTGAAAAACTGGCACACTTGCCCTGAAATCGGTTCGAAATAGGCTAAGGGGCCACGGCTGGGACGCTCAGGGAGTCGGGCGTGAGTCACACGATACGTTCTGGGCAAGCGCGTGGTGGCATAATATATACAGGGTATGTCGAAATCATGAGGGCGCCACCAAGCCTGTCTTAACCCGGCTAACCGGGCCTGGACGGTTAGACGGGAGCGAAGCATGCAAAATACTCCGCCAATAGGATTACTCAAGAGTTGTAAGGTCAAATAACAATTTCGGGATTGCCTTATGCAAGGATTGTAATTAGGTGTCAATCCGACCGCGACTACGCAGCTGTCTCACCCACCTGCACGCTCAAAGCTTCCTCGTTCCGTCGTACAATATTCAGTACAATGAAGGGGGCGTCTATCTGTAACAGAACATGCACAAGTCGAAACAAAACAATAGTTCCCTTAACTAACCAATCATCTATTGAACTTCGGGTTACAATGGGGCAGCAGAGTGCGTCGCCCTATATCTATACTTAACCTATAATTAAGGGCACCAGCTGGCACGCGCGCTCTAAACTTAACGACAGATGTTGAACAGCAACGAGCAGTAATAAGTAGTAATGAGTACAAATATGCGCGTCGCCTTATGCGGCGGACAGCGAAGATTTAAATTAGCACTCGCGGCATGAACAGTCTGCAAGTCTGAATGAATGCACAAGAGCAGTAATAAGTACGAATATGCGCGTCGCCTTATGCAGCGGGTAGCGAAGACTTAAATTAGCACTCGCGTTCACAGCGGTAATCAGGTTAAAGTCACATACCTTAATGCGTAGGCGGCGAGGGAGCCTGGTACAGTTGAGTTGCGACAGGCTGCAGTCGTAGGTGGCAGGTACCTTCGATGTTACAACGGCTATAGGGGTGAATGCACAACCGCCTTAATGGCGACGGGAGACGCGTCAAGACGCTTGCAACGGGACGACGAAACAAATGGGCCACTTTCGTTCTGCGGAACAAATCCTCGTAGGTCGAGATGAAGGGGGCACGACCCCTTACTTACGGAAGCAGGAACTGGGCTCCAAAAACACCCACGCTACGCCGAAGACAAATCGAAAACTCCGACTCACAACCACCACACGAGCGTTCTCTGCAACGGGCTGCGGACAACTGCCACTTAAGGCGAAACAGTATATCACATGATTGCTGAAGCAGCACTTGATGGGAAAAAGGGCTGACGCCCCCGCCAAGGGCGGAAGCGCCGCACGAAAGCACACACTCTGCGACCTCTTGTTCGTTCGACCGCTCTCGGCTGAATGCCCAGAGGAAGCGTTGGCAAAGGTCACCTTGGCCGCGTCCCCACGTGACTAAACCTTGGCAGCCAATCGCAAGGCGATAAAATTAAACAAGCCAATGCGGGCCACGATGGTATCACGCCACAACAGCGTGCTTTCTAGAAGATTCGGAATTCGAAAAAAAAACGCCATCAGAGGGGAGCTCCAACCGACGAAAAATACTGCTTTTGGAGCTAAATATGCGCGACATCGTGATTCTAAAATTAGGCGATGGAGCCAAATAAAGAACTAAAAGAGTTTAGCATACGGGCACGCTGCTCTAAAGCCTAGGTGGCTATTTAAAATACCAAAATGACCTGTATAAAGGCGTGAAATGCAATTAAGCATCTGCGACAGCAAAATGACTTAACAACGTGATATACCCAACGCGTGAGACATTGCTCTCGTACTAACGTGGGGATTCAATTCCACGTCTGCTAAGACATTAACAATATTGTCTTCCGTTGTTCTAGCAGAGTGTCTTCGCAACTGAGATCGAAAGCTGCCAGTATTACGCAAATGTTGCACTAAACGCGGAAAAATTCTCGCATCGAATAAACGCCGATTTGGATATCGAGCTCTGTATACTCTTTGAGCCAATGCCGCATTTTGAAGACATTCAAAATATACCGCAATCATATCGACAGCTTCATCATTTGTGTTTCAAGGCCTTACTTGTGTGTGCAACGAACACAAATTACACTGTCTCTATAAGTATAATTTTAATATTTGTTGACAAGTTGATTTTATTCATTTATTTTTCCTCCATGGCCTACTCTTCATATTCTGCCTACCTTGCACTTGCATACTAGCTGCATTGATTATTATGCCCCTACACGTTTTTTTTTAAATTTTTTGAACTAAGAATGCTTTTATTATTTAAAAATTATTAAATTATGAAATTTTATCATTGAATCTTGAAAAAAGACAAATAAATCACAATAAATACCAGTGTAATAGCGTCTTTTTAAAATTAGATGATAACTAAATCTTCTGTCTTCGATATTTCAGGCTACGAATAAGATATCGAGATACGGTTTTTACTAGCTTATTTAGGTATCATTTCACTACATTTTTATAAAAAAAAGTCATATTATTGCATTTAATTTTTTAGAGAATTTTGCAATGTTCTGTTATTATATCAAGAAACGCGCTCTAGCGGCATCACTAAGAATTAGACATATCACAGGTAAGATGGGTTTCATGGAACAATAAATGCTTTTTCCAACAAGACCAAGTTTGTTAAAAGCCGTTCAGTGGTTTAGGAGTTACAACCGTTTATTTAAAAAAACATTGAATTACCCCCCACCACTTTATTTTAATATATACATCAAAAAGTGTTAAACAAAAATTACTCGAGTAAAGCTTAGCTTTAGAAACCATATATTTTTTGGTAACAAGGTAACATTTACTAGGTGGATTTCAGTGAAAAATCACTTTAAAAGTTTAAGATGGCGGTTACGCCCCCTGGCGACCATCTTGGAAATCTGAAAATATTTTCCACGGTCTTCTTTTGGCCACTTTGGTCATAGTTTTTTTTTACTGAAAGTCGTTACGACGAATAGTTTCAGAGATACAGCACTTTGCATTCTTATCTGGCCACCCTGTACAGAATAAATATAAAACAGTAAAAGATTGAAATTCTAATACAATGGCAGAGAGGTGCTTTATAGGTTATTTTTAAATTGAGCCGAGTCCAAATATACCCAATCATTGCAAAACTAGAGTAAAAAAATGGCAATTAGTACTCGGATTACCATACCAAGAAGATTCCTTGTTACGGGTGTTAATACAAGGTATAATTATATTTAACTTGGCTAATAATTCCGGTAAAGAAGTTAGATTATTTACTAATTTAAATAAAAACAAAATGATTAATTGAACTTTCCTCAATTTGAAAGATGTTGTGAATACAGATAATAATTCAGAGTAGCGATCGTTAAATACTGACGCATTGAGACGCCAATATTCATATTTAAATATATTGTTTAAATTGTTTATTTTGTTTTAACTTGATAATTATAACACGGATTCCATATAATAACACAATGTTCAAGTTTAGATCTAATGAAACTGTTAAACACATTTAATAGGGCCTTTAAATTAGAAAACTCTCGCGTATTTCTAAAAATAAATTTCGCTCCGACTAGAATTTAAAATTAGTGTGTCACATGATGATTGAAAGACAATTTATTACCGTAACTTACGCCAAGGTCCTTAAAGGTTGATACTGCTTTTGTTAGTACAGATCCCTAAGTATATTCAAAAATTAGAGCAGGTTGTTTTCTAGAATAGGTCCTAGTAAAACATTTAATTAACCACTCATAAACTGGATCAATATCAGCTTGTAGGTACTCTTTCACAATTCTCAACATTGTGGATAGTTTTAAATATTTTAAGTTCTCAGCATATAATAGAAGTTCAGAATTATTAATACAGTATGTTATTACTTCCTTTTACAATAAAATAAGTACTTATTGGATTCACCCCAAAAATTCGACATTGAGTTTTCAACAGATCTTCACGTTTCAGAGTCCCCTGAACCCAAAAAAACATATTTCTTTTCATTGGTCTGTCTCTCTGTGTGTGTGTGTGTGTGAACAGAATATTTCAAAAATGAAAAGAGATGTAACGTTGAAGCTTCATATACAGATTGCGGCAGGCAACTAGGACCATAGCAAAAGCAAGAGGACCTTACAGGTGGCCGTAATTGTGTTTAAAAAATTTAAAAATCGAATATATACTTCGTATTTATAATGATACTAACGACCTACCGCTATCGTACATTGATTGTTCGTTTTGTTAAACACAATTACGGCTACATGTAAGGTCCCCTTGCTTTTGCTATGGTCCTAGTTGCCCGCCGCAATCTGTATAAGTTTTGTGTACTATCTAGATGCGACAGCAAACTCTTGAAGAAGATCGCATAACCGCAAGTATGGTATTTCCTCTCTCAATTTTTCAGTTTTCTTAAATTTTTTCAAAAACGGCTCTCAGCGATTATTTCAAACTTTACATTTTTAATGTGTATTATGTGTTGCTCGTTATATAGGAGGAATTTCGAAATTGGTATTATAGTTTTAAATATTTTGGCAGATGGGACTGGCAAGGAATATAGATGATAATAATCATAGCTTTCAGCTTTAACAATTTCTAAAATAAAGACGATTTGATTTCCTTTACTGTAACTTTTAATTTCTATAATTTTTTCATATAACAAAATATTTTTCACAACTGGTTCGAAAGGAAGTTTATGTTTTTCAATCTTCATGTTAATACCTGACAGCTCCGAAAGTAAATCTTCGGGTTCAACAAAAGAGTTGTGGAATGTATTCAATTTTGAAAAACTGATTGCTACTTCAATTCTCTCTAACATATCGTAAATAATTTGGAAGCTAATTGCAAATTGCGAGAATAAAGAATGTAAAAGAAAATAACTGTGCGTATCGATCGCTGGCAAATGTGTAGTTTTGATGTCCTGCTCTAATTGTAAGATTCGAGATTGTAGCATCATTTGATTATGAGCAAGCCCTTCAGTACTATTTTTAAATTTTAAAATTGATTTCTGGAGTAAAGTCATTTGCTCCTTAATTAACGTGTTCATTTGTTTTTGATTATCGGAAAGTGTAGTTATGGCTTTATCGTATTTGTCTCCATCGGTATGATCTAAATTTCCTGTTATTGACTTTATTATTGATCCCAATCCATCGATAAGGCTGCGTCTAGATTTTTGCATAGCAAGTGGGTTAAGCTGATAAATTTGACTTTTAATTTTATTTTCTAATAAATTTACAAGACTCTATGAATTATAATATTCTCTTTCATAGCTAGGCTTCTGAGTTGCATTTTTAATTGTGCTTTTAATTTGAGAAAACGACTTTTGAAGTACATTAAATTCCTCTATTATTTTAGAAATATCATATACCTGTATAAAAGACCAATAATTAACTTTGTTCTGAGCGTTTCCCAATTTTAATGGAAGAAGTCCAGGATTACTATTGAGGTTGTGGAATTTTGGAAGATCTAATTTCGCTGCGACGATACAGATGGCAAATCTGTGACGATAGAAGGTTTTCTAAGTTCCTTTATATGAACTACTTCTTTTTTATTTTTATTAAGGTTATTAGTAATTTCTACTCTATTTCTTTCTTGTGATTTGGTATGGTCCTAAAAATTTGCGATTCTTTTTATTCCTACAATCGGGGTTTTGCTTATATACAGTTTTCCCTAAATAAAATTCATTATTTGAGTTTCCCTGTGAATTTAATTTGGAAACTACCTTTTCGGCGTATTCCGTATAGAATGAAGTGGGTATAAACATTTCATTTGGATTTCCAGAATTTGTATGCCCGAATGTTAATTCGATAGGTGTGTAATTGGTTGCACTGTGTATTGAATTATTATAGCCAATAACTGCATAGTCCATTAGGTTATCATTTTCATTTGCGTGGATTTCTTTTAAGATCCTTAAGTGTTCAATAATCGTAGAATGAAATCTTTCAACAATGGAGTTAGATTCATGATGGGCTACGGTTGTAAAATGAACGTCAATTTTATGTAATTTCAATATTTCCTTAACAGTTTCATTATTAAACTATGTGCCTTTATCGACAACTAAAGTTTGAGGTACTCCAAAAGATGCAAAATATTTTATTAAAGCATTACTAATATGAATAGCTGTTTTTCCTTGGATAAATAGAGCTTGTGCAAATTTTGAGAATGAGTCGACTAAAGTTAAGTAATTTCGGTTATCAAATGTAAAAACATCCATATGAACAATTTGAAATGGTTTAGTTGCTGTTTCTGTTAACATTAAGGGTACATAGGGTTTCTTTCTAGCATATTTTGCACGTTGACAAATGTCGCAAGAGTTCATATAATTGGAAATGATGAGTTTCATGTTTTTCCAATAATAATTTCGTTTGAAGTATTCTAACGTTTCAATATACTTCTGTGGTTCGCTTTTCCTTCATGATGGTTCTTAACTAATAAAATTTGTTCTTCTTGATCTGTAACAGTGTTGACTTGTTTAAGACATCTAATTAATTTTGGTCCGCGTTCTGAGAACTGTTTCAAATAAACTCTACAAAAATCTCTATATAATGAGTCTTTATGAAAATATAAACAGTAAACCTTTTTTGAGTCAGTATTTTCCTTTAAAAATTGAAAAATTAAATTTTCATTACTAACTTCTGGAATTTTGATGGTTATTATTTTTTGAATGTCATACGTTTCGCGTTTGATTTCTAATTTATGATATACGTTTGGGAAAACTAAAATTTGATTTGTTTTATTATTAATTATTTCGTCATAAATTTTGATTCAATCATTTGTAGTTTCATTAAAATTTGAATGCTGTGTAAACGTATCAGAATTATTGTCGATTCCGTCAGGGGGTTGTATTTGTATATCCGAGATTATTTTTAATTTTGGGTTTTCATGTATATTAGTCGAAGTTTGGGGTTCGTCATCTATCATATCTTGAGTATAATCTTGTAGAAATTCGGAAACATTTCTATTTAATTTATCAGGTGTTAAATTTTGCATATAATCCTCGAGAAAGTCTAAAATATCTTTATTCACTTCGCCGGGATTATTAACTAGGGATTCGTTGTCCAAAGCGTTAATACTAATTCGTGATAGACAATCTGCAATTTTATTAAGTGTACCTTTTTTATAGTAAATTTAATAATCGTACTC
The DNA here is from genome assembly GCA_940337035.1 of Agriotes lineatus. NCBI lineage: Eukaryota > Metazoa > Arthropoda > Insecta > Coleoptera > Elateridae > Agriotes > Agriotes lineatus. The sequence continues at coordinate 21,699 of CALNHX010008929.1, forward strand.
TTCTAATTTAAGTCGCCATCTTACTAATTTCGAATTTGGTTCCTTCAGACTAAACAACCACTGCAATGGTCTGTGGTCTGTATAAATCGTGAACTTTCGTCCGTACAAATATGGCCTAAAATGCTTACAAGCCCATACTATGGCAAGAAGTTCTTTTTCTATGGTTGAATATTTTGTTTCAGATTCATTTACCGTTCGGGAAGCATATGCTATTGGTTTGTCTTTCGGAATTTGTCCTTGAGAAAGAACTGCTCCAATTGCAAAATTACTTGCATCTGTGGTCAGAATGAAAGGCTTAGAAAAATCTGGGTATTGCAAAATAGGGTCATTAATTAAAATTTTGATACAAGTCCTAAAGCATTCGACGAATTCTTTGTCGTGAATAATTTTACTATTTTTCTTTAAACATTTCGTCATTGGTTTCGTAATTTTGGCAAAGTCCTTAATAAAGCGCCTGTAGTATCCTAAAAGTCCAAGAAAGCTTTTTATTTCTTTCTGTATTTCAAGAAGAGGGAAATTTTTTATAGCTGCAATTTTGTCAGGGTTTGGTTTTACTCCTTCAGGGGTTATGATATGTCCTAAATACTGCACTGATTTTTGTAAAAATTCAGATTTATCAAGTTGAACTTTGGGATTACTTTTTCTTAGTCTATCAAATACCAATTTAAGTCGTTCTAAGTGCTCTTGAGGAGATGAACTGAAAATAATAATGTCATCTAAATAAACAAGACAACATGTATCTTGCAATCCTCTTAATACATTGTTCATGACACGTTGAAAACTGGAGGGTGCGTTTTTCAAACCCATAGCCATTCTTTTAAACTGGTAATGTCCACCATCAGTAGTAAATACTGTTTTTTGAATATCATCCGGATCTACTTCAATTTGGTAATAACCACTGGCCAAATCAAGAGTAGTAAAATAATTAGCTCTGCCTAATTTATCGAGAATGTCCGTAATATTTGGAAGGGGGTGTCTGTCGTCTATGGTTTTTTCGTTTAACTTCCTGTAATCACTGACAAGTCTCCATTTTTTCCTACCGGAAGCATCTAACTTTTTTGGAACAATCCAAATTGGACTGGACCAAGGTGAAACACTGTCCTCAATTATTCCTTGATCTAACATTTTTTAAATTTGAGTTTTTACTTCGTTTTTGTGAATTTCTGGATAACGATAAGATTTTGTAAATATTGGAGTGTCGTCTTTCAACTTAATTTTGTGTTTAACTTGGTTAGTGAAACTTAAAAGTATTTCTTCGCTATGAAATATATCTCTATAATCAAAACAAAGTTTTCTAATCGCGTCTTTTTCTTCTCGGTTGCAGTGATCTAGTCTCAAGTTTTTTAGATTTCGTTTTAAAGCATTATCAAAGTTTTCATTTGGGGATCGATCGATTTCCATTTTCTCTAGAAAATTCACTTATAGTAAATTTTGGGGTTCAATGTCCAAAAGTTCCGAAATTTTTAAATTTACTGGATTTTCGTTAGAATTAATGATAGTGGTATGAGCGAAATTATTTGATACCGTTACTAAAGCTTGCGGCATTTCTATTCCTTTTCCGAATTTTGTGTGGCTTAAAATACCTATACCGACTTTTTACTTGACAGAAATTTTGACTCTTTGATTAACTCGTGGGGGTATATTAATTGAAAATTCTGCTAGCTCACTCGCTTCGTTTTTAGCTGTCTTAATTTCGGTTTCATATACGATTGGAATTTTTGCACTAGGGGTTGTCAATTCTCTAGTCCTAACATTAATATTTGCTTTTAATTGTTCAAGTAAATCAATGCCTATAAGTCCGTCATATTTTGAACTGAATTTAAAAAGATAAAATTTATGAGTTTCGTCTACATTAAAAATATCGAAAACTGGAATTTCCATTACTTCATCGTGATAACTAATATCATGAGCAGTTTGAATGTTAAATGGTTCTTCATAGATATAATTTGAATAAAATTTGTATGCTAGTTCTGGGTTAATTAAACTCCTTGTACTACCAGTGTCTATCAGAAAATTTGCGTTATGACTGGGAATATAAACATACGGTAAATTTGCTTTAACTAAATTTAATTGTATCAGGTTGGGTTGGTTTGTAGGGCGTCTAACTGAAAATTTGGGTTGTCAGTTTCCTGAAAGGTATTGTTATCGTCTGAAAATTGATTTTCGTATTGATTTGGTTCATCTACATAATATTCGGAATAATCAGTTATAATAGCACAAGAGCATCGAAAATAATCGATTATTTTCCGAGTAACGAGACGTAATCTGCGAAAACCCACGAGAGCGCAGCTCGAGTGGTATTTTAAGGATTACGTCGAGTTACGAGTGAAAAATAATCATTATTTTCGAGTTCTCGAGTGGTATTCGTTACGATTATATAATGAATAGACCGATAATAATAAATTAGTTTATTTATTAGGTTGGCACTGTTTGTGTTAGTGGCACTGTTTATGTTGGTGGCACTGTAAGTCTATGTCAAATTCGACGTTATCAGGTTAGGGTTTGCGTCAATTTGTGTCAAAACTGACGCAAAACCTAACCTGCTAACCTCGAATTTGCAATAGACAGTTATTCCATCATGGCTCTAGATTATTATTATCCATTATTTTTGCTTTGTTGGACCCAACGAAACACCGAAGTGATTATACCACGACGTCAAGGGTATATCCGTTTATCTATACCTTGTAACTAAGTAAAATTCTCAATTACTATTGTCCAAATTTATAATGAGTTGTATAATCAGAAGTAATACTATAAGTACTTCGATATTATCGGGTTATATGTCGATAACTTGTTGCACAATAATAAAAGAGTGTCAGTTTGACAGGTGAAATAGTCCGACCGCGTCAGCGACGTATAACCTGTTCGAAGTACGCATTGTATTCGATTTGATTATTTTTTGAGTAAATTTAGTATTAGGGACAAATAAATATTTTATTGACAGCTCGATTTGTTTGTATTAACCTAGCTGAAAGTCATCTCCATAAAAACAACATCAAGTTGACAAAAGTTATGTATTACGTTGCCTAGTGAAGTTACTATAGTATAATCGATTTTGTATAATCGAAATTATACAAGATAACTTAACTAAATCCAGCCTTCTGATTGGTTGAAATCTCTACGAAAAAAATAATCACCAGTATACTCATTATCAAAGGTTCCGGGGTTTTCATAGTATTGTGATTCGTCGACATAATTTCGACTGTCTGAAGTGTATTCGACATTTTGATTTTTGTTAATAGCTTGTTGATAAAGTTCCGTTGATGTAAATGTTGGCTTTGGTCTTAAACTTGAACTTCCAGAAGATGTGTCCATCGGTTTTGGTTTAAAATTATTACTTTGATTTTTTGAACGAATAGAAGATTGTACAGGATTACGACTAAAATTGAATTGATTTTGACGTTGCTGAAAATAAGGTTGACGTTGTGTGGGATAATTATTATTTGGGCGCCAATTGGGCTGAGTACCAAATGTTATCGATCTTTGAGGTAAATTGTTTTGTGAAAATACTGGACGTTGCGGTAAACTTTGAATGGGTTGTATATTCGATTGAAATCTTGGCCAGGAATAATTTGTAAAATTATTTGGAGGCAATGGTCGAATGTAATTTTGATATCCGTGAGGTTTAACCGGTGTAAGTTTTTGAGATGGCCTATATAAATTTTGAGTGTTCAAAGAATTAAATTTTTGTGTGGCGTATAGAAAATTTTCCTCTTCTATTACTAAACTCATCGCTTTTTCAAGGCTGTCTGGGTTTCTTAACCGAACGTTAGTTTGCAATTGCCCTGTTAGTCCTCTAATAAATGTTTTTAAAGCCAAATAGTTATAACTTGCAAGGTGAATAGGTTTTTCTGTAGCGGCCATGTTTAAACTGTTTAATTTTGAAATTAATAAACTTCGCTCGTCTTGACATCGCATTCAAAAATTATAGGGTGTTTCATTTTTATGGGGCCTTAATGTTAGTAAATCTTGAATCAAGCAATCAATATTTCGCTGATCACCAAAACTAAGAGTAAGGGCATTTTTTATTTCATTCCAGGATTCTAATTCTGTTCGCGATCCTATTAACATTAAAGCGCGCCCTGTAAGTTTTCCCGGGATGGCTCTTAATAAAAAATTGTTAAGTGTGACATTGGTTTCCTTGGCAAAAGCAGAAATCAGGTTTTCGCAATTGTTTATAAATATACTCAATGTGTGAGGGTTTCCCTCATAATTAACTATTGAATCTAAATGTAATCGAAGTAATTGGTAATCTACACCTACTGCACCAGTATTATCAATGTTATTTGTATTCATAGTGCTTTCTGGTTCTACTAAATTAAAATTGCTTAGTAATTCGTCAAATCGTCTATTTCTACGTCTGACATAAATTTTAAACAGTTACTTATACTTTAAATATTTTCCTCTGCGTTTTTTATCAATCTAACGGAGTGTGTTAAATAGGAAATTGGAAAAAATAGGAACGAGCACTTACATTAGTGTAGTATTCATTCTGCAATCCTTGTAAAGCTGATTTCTTAACTCTACGGCTGGCGTTGGCAATGCTGTCCTTCACCAGGTTGTTTTCTTAATCCTACAGCTGGTTTCGGCGATGTGGTCCTCCACCAGATGTTCTTAACTAAGACTGGCGTTGGCGATGCTGTCCTCCACCAGGTTGCCTTCTGTGCGAATTCCGTCTTCGTTGCACTGACTTTGCTGGAGCTGCAACACTTCCGATATACACTCGAATATTGTTCAACACCGAACTTTTATCCGATCAATCGTTAAAACGAAAATCGATGCTCGATGCAGCGATTTCGGATATACTACCGACTGCGCCAAATTTGGTCCGGGCCAACGAAAATTCGTTTTTAAAAAGTAAAACTACTACAAAAATCGCACATGGACTTTATTGCAAGCAGCGAGCGTACAAAAAGACCAGATACCTAGCTAAAACAGATGTATTTATAATCTGTAAGTGCTGATATCGCGCGGACGTGCCTTATCTTACGGTAGTCAGCAGGTTGGTAACCATAACTTGCCATTTAACATACTAACATACACGTCGCTAAGTGACCTTTTAATCATGCCTTCATAACCTATGACTAAAGAGCCTCTTAGTCATGAGCTGAAGTTGGCAACGATGTTTTAGTCATGGGGTGAAGTTAGGTTCAAATAGTATTTGCTTTATTAGCCACAGCCAAAACTAAAATGAAGTTAGTTTTCAACCGTCACTTTGACGTTTGTCAAGCATAATTTAACCTAATATAATAAATGTCAAAATTTTAATGAAATAATATGATGTTATATTCTCTAAATTTGTGGTCGTTGAAAAAGTATAGTATGCAACTCGTTTTATAAACTTATTAGTCACTCATTTTATTAAACACTCGCTCCGCTGCGCTTCGCTCGTGATTAATAAAACTTGTAACTAAAATGACGTTTATAAAACTTGATTCATAATATACTATTAAGGAAAGGTGTAATATAGTATTTACTAACATATTTGAGTTAATTGAGATAATTTAAGATAATACGATGTAATAGCTGTAAAAGTTACAATACAAAGAATAGCTATTTATATATCTAGGCAGCAAAGGTATTAATTTCCCCCCGCGTGTGAATTTAATGCCCGACGCGTTAGCGGAGGGCATTAAACACACAAGGGAGGAAATAAACCTTTGCTCCAGTGATATATTGCGAAGGACAGCTCTCTCTCTAATTAAATTAAATATTAAATTGTTAGAGCCTCCACACAATATTTTGTTTGAACCAAAATTCTCAGTCAGATTCAAAGTAAGCTGTATTTATTTAAATGCCTAAATGAATGGTGATATGCCCGTTTTTTCTTTGTATTTTATCTACCTGAAAATAATGATAAATAAACGCTAGCTCTCAAGTAAAGCAATCACTCTAACTCAGTTGGGTCCTGGTTGTTTGGGTAATTTTATAAATTATTTTAGTACGGTCCTGTTTACCGTTTTAGTTCCAATACGCATAAGCAAAATATTTTAAAGTAGGTCAAATATTACACAAAATGGATTCCGTATGCAAGATTGCGTGGATGACGTTTTAAAATCGTGAAATTATCAAAGTTCGTACAGGTATTTATTTGAATTTTCGCGCTTTGGCGGCATTAATTATCTTTTGTTTCAGGCAATTAATTGTTTATGACGTCAGAAGAGACGCTGCTGGCGAAAATTAGCATCTGTTTTTCGGCCGTATTCGGTTTTACCTTTGCATAACCTTAAATAATGGAATCCGCTTGTTTTGCGAGCTGCACCTCCTCTATAGCCCCGGAAATCCTCGGATCTTCTTAAGTAATGTCTCCTTTATCATGGACGTAATTTTCACGGGCCTAACGTTTATAATTTTAGCCAAATTTGAGTACCTGGTACTTCGCCGAACTCCTCGTTTCGTTGGAGTGACGCCGTTGAAATTCTGAAACTGCTTCGAACCCCCTCGTAGTAAAACCTCCTGGAGACGTTGCTACAGGGCTTCTCTAGGTCTTGGAATCTTCCTCTTTATGCTGCGATGATGTCCTTGGCTACACGCAGTGATCGAAAATTCGAGCTGAACGGCTGCTAACTTCTCGGAAGGGCTCCTTTATGAAACTTTCTAATTTTTTATGCACTTATTAAAATGGTACACTTTTTATGAAAATGTTCATTTATTATATAAAAATATGATTTAAAGTGGAGCACAATTTACATTGTCATTTCTTGTAATTTATTCATTTGTTCTCCCCAAATCCGTTATAAGCAAAAGCTAATCTAATATTAATATAAACGGAAATTAACCAAGTTCAAATCAATTACATCTTAAAATAAATCTGCTTATTGTGGTGAGTGCTCCTGGCGGATAGGCAACACACTTGCACTACAGCAATACGCCTTACGGATAGGCAACACACTTGCCAAGCATGTGACGTCACCGCATCAATGCCAAAGTACAGGGTGCGCACCCTAACGGCGCAACCCTCAGCGGCGGCAGTTCGAGTTGACTTGCGGCATTATTATTATGAACGTTATGTTATTATGTTATGTGCTTTATGTTGTGTGCTTATGTTAGTTAATAATAAACCGTGTAAATAACTGTAAATATATATAAATTAATAAATACTACAGCTGCAGAAGTGGGATAAAGATAAAGAAAACAGTATATTAATCATAATATTTAAATCGGAGTGCTTTTTAAATTTTACGTGTCGCGATTGAAGTGAACAACGAGATGGAAAATTTAGCCCAAGTTCCTGGATTAAAGGAAAATATTACTAAAGCATCGGTAAAATCTATTGCCGCTTTTTATAAATTTATTTATGAAGAAGATGGTAATGTTAGACAAAGGCGTGCACAACTTCGAAATTTTACGGGATTTGATTTCGAACTTGAATCGGAACCATTCAATCAAAAGTTACAATGGGCAGCAGCTACTTTTAATTTAGGCGATTTAACTGCAATTTGCAATATCTTGGGAATTGAATATGGTGACAATAAAGAAGAAATCGTCAAACGAATTTGTACGCACTTGGTGGATTTGGATTCTTTGGCAAATGCGGAGCAAGATGCTGAGGAGGACCTGCAGGAAGCTGAAGATTTTCCGGAAGCGGCTCAGTCAATTAATTGTTCAACGGCACCTGTCTTCACAATGAGTTTCAGAGACGTGGAGGACACCATGAGGACTTTCGACGGCGGCGACCAATACCCAGTGGAGACCTGGATTTCCGATTTCGATGACAATGCAATTCTTATGGGATGGAATGATTTGCAAAAGCTGATATTCGCCAAGAAATCGTTGACCGGATTAGCAAAACTGTTTATACAAGGAGAGCGAGGCCTCAACTCTTGGAAAATTTTAAAATCTCGACTGTTAAGCGAATTCTCCGTAAAAATTAATAGTGCTCAATTACATCAAAAGTTGTCAAATAGAAAAATGCGGCGTGAGGAAACTGTTCAAGAATATTTCCTAATTATGAAGGAATTAGCTTCGAGGGGTACAGTGGAAACGGAAGCATTAATTACGTATATTATTGATGGGATTCCGGATGACAACAACCATAAAATGTTTTTGTACGAGGCAACTACACTCAAGGAATTAAAACTGAAATTGGACATTTATGCCAGAGTTCGAAGTAAAACATCTGTTTCAAACTTTTCAGCTAGGACCAATTCTAACAACAGGGTGCCCTCAACAAGTGCTGCCAGATCTTTTCAAGGAAACTCGAAAGGCTTTGTTTCCAAATGTTTCAACTGTAACGAAACCGGACACTTCTCGTCATCGTGCCCAAAGCCGAAAAGGGAGCGCGGTTCCTGTTACACTTGTGGACAAATGGGTCATGTGAGGAACACATGTCCAAGCCGGATGGTCACGCAGCCGAGAGGACAAAGCCAGGGGCAGATTGGGTCAACCAATTTAGTGGAATCTGTAAGTGATTTAGTGCCGTGCTACACAGTTAAAATAAATTTTGAAAATATGGGTGAAATCTCTGCAGTATTGGACAGTGGTAGTCCAATATCACTTTTAGATAATAATTTGGTACCCGAAACAGTAACAGTACAACCTTATACTGGCACGTTACAGTTTGAAGGGGTTAATAAAAGTAAATTAAATATCTTAGGTCAGTTTCAACAAAAAATTACAATTCAAGGTTGTGAAACTGTGATAAATTTCTTTGTTGTACCTAGCACAACCATGAACTGTTGTTGTTTACTAGGACGTGATTTTATGGCTAATGATGACATTGAAATTGTACTTGGAAAAAATGTTAAGATTTCTAGCAAAATGCCTACTGCTGACTCGAATATTTTTGCAAGCGAAATTTTGGAAATAAATGTTAGTGAGGATTCATTAAGCACAATAGATTTGAACATTAATGAAAATTTAGGCTGGAAAATTCGAGATCAGGTGCAGGCCATTGTACAAGAATATTATGTAGAAGCGGAAAAACCAAATGAACCAAGTACTAATTTAGAAATGGAATTAATAATAAAACAAAATCACAGTCCCTTTTATCATAATCCGAGACGCCTTTCTTATTGTGAAAAAGAGGCAGTTGCAAAAATTATTGACGATTTATTGGAACGACAAATTATTCGACCTAGCACATCACAATACAGTAGCCCTATTGTGTTAGTTAAAAAAAAGAATAATGGATTTCGCATGGCAGTTGATTACAGAGAGCTAAACAAAATAACAGTACGAGACGTATTTCCGATTCCTAGAATAGACGATCACATCGATAGTCTTCGGGATAAAATGTATTTTACGCGATTAGACTTAAAAGATGCCTTTCATCATGTTAAATTAAAAGACAGTTCTATTCCGTATACTTCTTTTGTTACTTTTAAAGGACAATTCCAGTACATAAAAATGCCCTTTGGTTTATCGAGCGGAGCTTCCTTCTTTACGCGATTTATAAACGCAGCTTTCCGTTCATTGATTAACCAAGATAAAATATTAATTTATTTAGACGATTTACTGATTGCGACAGAAACAATAGAAGATAATCTGAGCATTTTGATAGAAGTTCTTACTGTTATAGTAAACAACTTACTTGAACTAAAATTTGAAAAATGTGCATTTCTACTTAATGAAATCGACTATTTAGGGTATCGAATTAGCAGCGAAGGAATAAAGCCTAACTCAGAAAATATTAATGCTGTTTTAAATTATCCAGTTCCAAGGACATACCGCGAATTACAAAGCTTTCTTGGATTAGTTTCTTATTTTCGCAAATTCGTAAAAAATTTTGCGTTAATTTCGAAACCATTATATGATCTTCTCAAATCAAAAGTTGCATTTAAGTGGGGAGATAATGAATTAATTTGTTTCGATCTTTTAAAGGAGGCATTGATATCGGAACCAATTTTGGCAATTTATTCCCCGCAGGCGGAAACAGAGTTGCACTGCGATGCAAGCTCGCATGGTTTTGGATCCGTACTTATGCAAAAACAATCTGATGGAAAATTTCATCCAATTTGTTATTTTAGCAAAAGAACAACGCAAGCCGAGTCACGTTATCATAGCTTTGAATTAGAGGCTTTAGCAGTGGTTTATTCAATTGAACGATTTAGAATTTATTTACAAGGGATACCATTTACGATAGTCACTGATTGTAACAGCTTAAAATTGACATTAGAAAGAAAGGAAGTAAATCCGAGAATTTTACGGTGGTCTCTTATATTGCGTAATTATGATTACAAACTTGAACACCGCGCAAGTGATAGAATGAAACACGCTGATGCACTTAGTCGAACTTATACAATTTTAATCATAACTGAAAATAGTTTTGAAAGAAACTTGTCAATTTTGCAAGATTTAGATAAGGAAATCAGCGAAATTAAAAGAAACTCGAAGTAAATGAGGACAAAACTTTCGAAATGAGTAACGGTTTAGTTTATAGAAAATATGATGGAAAATTACTTCCAAAATTTAGGGGACCTTATGTAATTAAAATATTGGATAATGATCGATATTTAATTAAAGATCCAGATGGTTATCAGTTAACTCAGCTGCCATTCGAAGGTATTTGCTCACCTCAAAATATGAAACCCTGGATTAATGGGTTGGGCTAATTGTATGCAATTGTAATAGTTCAAACTATTTCTATTTTTTTAAATATCGGATTTTGATATGAGGTACACGTTTCAAACTTTTATGTATTTTGTTAGTATTTACTGTAATTAGTATAGTTTAGCACCTAGTGATACGTGTAAGTAATAAAATTATAATAATGATTGAGGGCAATCATAAAGTCAGGATGGCCGAACTGTGGTGAGTGCTCCTGGCGGATAGGCAACACACTTGCACTACAGCAATACGCCTTACGGATAGGCAACACACTTGCCAAGCATGTGACGTCACCGCATCAATGCCAAAGTACAGGGTGCGCACCCTAACGGCGCAACCCTCAGCGGCGGCAGTTCGAGTTGACTTGCGGCATTATTATTATGAACGTTATGTTATTATGTTATGTGCTTTATGTTGTGTGCTTATGTTAGTTAATAATAAACCGTGTAAATAACTGTAAATATATATAAATTAATAAATACTACATTATAAACTATTAAATTTACAAATGTCTTATATCTAAAACATTGTTTACATTTTTTTATTAAAATGTGTCCTTGCGCCACCACACGTTTTATTAATTGCTTTTCTCTGTTCACAAGTGTAATTGCATTGATTAATTTATTTAGAGTTCACTTCCAGCACAATTCCTTTTTCTGTCCCTGTTTGCTTTTCACTCGTTTTCCCATGTCATGTGTACTTTTCACCATTGCTATTTCCTCTTCATTATGCCTGCTTTCTAATTGCTCTTTGCAACGTATAATTAGTTTATTCTGGCTTATACCTTTTTTAGAACCCTCACAAAATTTCGCTGTCTAAATTAATTGAATTCTACGCTTCTATTTCTTGCACATAGCAAACCCTTTTGTAATTAATAATTTCTTTTGGTTCTGTTATTACTTTTTCACAAACCTATTATTTAAATTGATCTGACAGTCAACTTAGATCCCTGTGAGAAATGAGCTTTGCCTTTTGCTTCCCCTATTCAATTATTATGCTATTACTGGCATCTCTTTACCAATGCATTTATTTTGTGACATTCAAGTTTTAGCCTTGCAGTTATATAAAATACCTCAACACTGTGCTTATTGAAATGTCCATTAAATTGTCAACGCTATCAGAGTTGAGTTGTAGGGCCTAAGACCATTCCAATATATATGATTTTTTCTTCGAACGCATGTTCTATTGCGTGAAATTTTAAAAAAATTTCTTTAGGAAATCATTTTAGTGATTCGAGATTTCTGTAATGACATTTTGTCTAATTTCCAAATCAGTATAACTTTATAAAGCTTTGGTGTGATATCCATGGTGACATAAACACAAATGCTGGAGCAAAGAAATATTGGCTCCCACCGGGAGTTAATAAAAATTGGCTCCCGCTGGTTGGAAATTGACAGTTTTGTTTCCTAAAACTAGGGCGCAAAAGCCGACTTTCTATACAGTGAGTAGAAAAACATGTGTTGGATCTTTGTGGATCTAAGTTGATGTGCAGCACAAAAAGTAGCATACAGAATAAAAATCGTCTGGAAATAAAATATTTACTTTCAGTTGTTGAAGGTCAGCATGAAGCTCATATAGAACCAGCATCTCTTCTGCAGAATCTTCACCAGAGCTGGTATTATTAAATATTACTGTAGTAGTTATATGTAACTGACAGTATCACAAGTATTCCCTGAGTGGAAAGATTTAACTATTCTAAAACGTAAAATCTAACTCAATACGTATTCTGCAATAATATCAGAAGCATCGTTAGAACGATAACCTAACGTATTTCACATATTTTTGACACTAGCAAAATTTTAGTGACATACAGTTGTACTATACAGCTATAAAGGGTGATTGTAATTTTAATTTTGATATTGACAATTGAAATCTAAAGTAAATGACCTTTAACAAATTTGAAATACGTTACTTACTCGCCAAAAAAATTAAATAATTTGCCTACAGATGCTCCCACTAAGCATATTACTGTTCTGAAAGTTAGAGAGAGTGAGAAGATGAATGAGACGGCCTCATAAGGACTTTGTCCTTATAGATTTAGCTGGCCTTGGTTATGGTAAAATAGTGGCGCAATCTGTTGATAATATCGAAAAGTACCCCCCAGGAGACCGTTCAAAATCATTCAAATCGATATTTTGACATCAAAGGAAACGTTAGTGAGTGTCACTACGTTTGATTATTGATTTATGTACGCTGTATTTTTTGTACATATCAACCTTTTGTTGTATTAAGACATGCATGTAATTTAAGCGATCATTTTTATGAAAATAAATAAGTATTTCATTCATTATCCAGAGCGGAGCGAAACGAATTGTTCATATTGAGCCATTCCCCATACGAGTATAACCACGCGTAGTGGTTATACTGTACGGGCAAATGGCTTTACGCTACCGAGTTACCGGTTTCAAAACTGAACATAACAAGTTTTAAATTTTTAGTAAAACAGCCACCTAGCCGGCCTACGGGCAAAGAGGGCTCATAGAAACACTTTGTGGTTAACACAGACAACTGGCCTATAATAAGAGGAACAATTATATGCCTAACGTAACTGATGTTTAAAGGACTTTTAACCTCGCCCCCCTTTCCCCAATTATTTAAGGTTTTGATCTAGACAACCTTTTTAAATTAAATTAATAGCTATTTAAGTAACAAGGAATGTAAGGACCTATTAACATTTGAGGTAAGCAAGTACAAGCCAAGACGAATTTTGCTAGATTTTTGAAAAAATCGTTTGGTTTGTCACCTGTCACCAAGATTAGTTTTCGTGAGTCGTGTTACCTGTGAGTGTCACATGTCACATAAACACTAAACGTCTAAATCTGCATCTTGCTTTGCTAATTTTATTGTCCTAGGAACTTAATAGTAATATTAAGTTCCGTTGTCAAGAAAAAGCAGCAAACAAATATAATCACCCACTTACACGTTTTGTTACTAAGGCTGTATCACTGACTTACATGATCAGCAGCGGGAAAACCTTTTTAGTAACTTTCTGATATACCATATTTTTGCTATGTTCGGTTTTAAGACCGGTCACCCGGTATATCAGAAACACTCCGATAAAATGGAAACAGAAGAAATGTGTAGGGATGGAATACCTCTAGAAGACCATACAAATTACACTTTGAAGTTTGCGGATGATTAAGTAATAATCACTGGAGACAATGAGGATTTGGAATACATAACATAACTACAAACTCAAAGAAACAAACGAAGATTGGGTACTGATTATGAATGATTAATTAAATAAATAAATATCCAAACGACAAAATATCTATGCGAAGTAAACTACTTCAATGGGTATAGACGATAGAGCAATAGGTGCAAAAGTAGTCTACGTAAAACAGCTGATAGAAAGCTTTAGCTATCTTTTATGGAAAAATAATCTAACAAATTGTAGAAAACTCAACACATATAACGCTATGATTAAAAGTACCTATCTTACTATATAGATCCAAAAATTGAAGAATCAAAGAAAAGAAAAGAGAATTATAGAAGTCTCAGAAAAACAGCAAGAATATCAAGAAAACAAAAGATAAAACATGATACGGTTCGTCAAAGAATTACAAACGAAGGCACAATGAGCAAGGCATAGAAAAAATGCAATTAGTATGTTACGGCCAGCATAGAAAATGGTCGATAACAGATTACCTAGGGGAGTTCGAGATTACATACCAAGAGAGACATCAAGGAAAAACTGGAAGGAAGAAATAACAAAACTATTAGTGAACGGTAGCTTCAGGGAGGACAATGGGCAGTTTCTTTGACGCGTTTGTATTACTAGTCTACTGCGCAAACGTCACAGAGCTGGTACACCGAACAATAGTATTAAATCACTTCTACACTTCTACAGCTGGTTACAACGACGTTTTAATGCTGACAGCGCAATAATTAGATGCACAGGCGCAGTGCGTACTGAACACAAGAAAGCGTGCGCATACGAATGCCCACGAAGCAATAAATCATTCGAACCAATCGCTGGTTCTCTCAAAAAACCAAACATGGTATTAAAGCATGCATTTTTTAAAGATAACTAATGACTGCTTGTCTCGAAATACCTGGATCGGGCTCCCGCAGCCTGACCCGGTGATGATTCCAATAATTCTTCACTTGATGACGCAGCCGCTTCCTTTCTTGTCTGCTTGAACCTTGCAATAGGCACACAACAACGCATTCAGAAGTTCGACCTTCTTTGCGTGACTAAATGGCCTCTATTTCAACACTTCACTGTTCTCGGAGTATTCCCTAAAAAGCAGGAACGCTTGCTGTCAACTGGCGCTGGGACGCACTTTCAAAAACTTGTCCTCCGGGCGATCTTTTGACTCCGTGCACAAAAGCGCATACTGGCCCCGAAATTAAGTAGGCATCTACCACAAGCTTTCCGCTCCGCTCGAGAGGTACTGCGCATTCACACGCTTGGCTAAATTTTATGACTAAAACTAGCAACAAATAACTAAAACTAGTACCTGTTTCAAGCAGCAGTTTTCTCTCTATAGCATTCACCCAAAAATTTTTAATCGGTTAACACTAGTCTTGAAATGTTGCGAATAATTTTTGTTAATCGAATATTCCGACAAACATGTTATAATAGTAAAATGTAACATTAACCGAAAGTGTCCAATATTAACGTCGTAACATATTATGGGCGCTAGGTTCAATAACTCACCATACGGAGTAGTCATGCTGAGACGTTAAGATAGGTTGCAAAGACATATGCTACTAAATGTCTAAGAGGAACAACGACTAGGCTCAAATATAATATATGTCCAAAAATGACGGTCTCAATACATAGCAAAGTATATCTAACGCACTCATTAAGACGGTCTAAATTAATACCGAATCGAGAAGTATGCTAATCGACAACACGACCTTAATAATGTGAAATGAATTAGAATTCAAATTTAGTTCAATTATGATACATTAATTGAAACAATTTTAAACTACTCAAATGAATGGAGGTTTAAGCCAGCCGTGCAGTCCAAGGCAATATTCACATTAGTACTACAAACTTCATGAATGCAAACTGAATTTATTGAAAATATTGTAATTGTTTTGACTTGTCAAAAGAATGGTTTATTGCCCCCTTGTATTATATTTATTTGCAAATTAAATGCGGCTAAGCTCCGGTTTAGCATGAAATGACTTTTAATCTCAGGTTAGGTTCACCAAATCTGTAGCACAATTGCCAGTTAGTATAATTATGTGTATGACTGTATGACAAACAGGTTTATACCTAACCTACAATTTAATCCAACCTCAAAACGGCTTGCTCGGACAAAAAACAGCGTAAATTGGATTCCAAACAGACCAAAACAGCAAAACTACATCAGGTAAATTATTCAAATCACTGTTACGTCATTTCATTTGTTTGATTTCCGCTTTAATGCTTCAAACTGCATTTTCTAAAAACGCTAAGCAAATTAAGAAATTCTGGAAAGGTCCTGGGGACTGGAATCTGCACGTACGGCTTGTAAAAATCTTGCTCTTAATGAAGTCTTTGATTTCAAAGGCCTGCGGCAATTGAAAGCTGCAGTAAATACCTGGCAACTGGAGGCTTCCTCGTCGGACAACGGTTTCAGGTGATGCCAGCTCAATTGTCGGCTTGGTGATGGCTTCCTGCTGCTATTTTCTGCACCCTGGATATCCTGAGGGACTGCTCTAAAGACTGGACCTGGTTTCCTGGCTGGCCGATGTGGTACTTTCTCGTAAAAGGCCTCCGAAGTGGAACGCACTCTATCAATTCTTGCAGATAGATTTCTTTTTTTACCGGGATTCACTATCTGGACAAATTATACACCCACATATGCACAACGACTTGGAGAACAATTAAAACACTCTTTGGATAAAAAATTTTAACTTTTTATTTATAAAAACTGTTAATTTCTGGGAGCCCAATTAACCCCAGCTAACTAAATAAAGGCTTCTTGATTTTATTTTTTAACAATTGACAATCTCATTAACTAGCAACTGTGAAGAACATTTGTTTTATGGCATTAAGTTTTGATGTACAATTTTTACTTACAGACTAAAGTTTTGATGCACTGTTCTTTTCTTAAATTCTAAATTGTCTTTTCTTTAATGGTAAAACTTGTTTTTTCTTGAAAATGTTCAACGAAACACAACTTTTTATGCTCTGCTTTTTACACATAAGTTTTAAAATGCACCGACTGTTCAAACTATTTTTGAAACATGGGTTTAAGTGAATAATTTAGTATAAATTGTAATCCAGGAAACACGCAATTGAGGCAGAACTTGCGCCAGATAAAATATGGGTCATGTTTCTGTGCCGCGATAACAAATTACGATAGCAACGCCTGCAATCAAACGTCAGTTCCTTATATTTCAAAACAGACGTTGCAGTTTTTAATTGTGTATTACCGCATGTCAAAGATACAGCGCAGCAGTTTTGTAACTACTGGGTCAAAATAACAAACTTAGCGTTTAATATTACGTTAGGTTACACACATATGATTGTAATTATTAATAGTAGGGCGTAAATATGGCATACATTTATTGTATAAATAGCTCTGTGATATGTAGTAGAATTTAATATACGCTTAACCACTAACGTGTATTCATTGACGAAGGGATGAATATAGGCTACAAATATTCGTAACAAGACGGTTTGGCCTGACCGTCTTACCCTCGTCTCTTAACAACAAAACAAGACTCCATCTCCCGCAAAAACTAAACTGGTTTTACAGCAAAACATAAAAAGTGTAAGTTCCAATTCATTTTGGGACAACCTTTTTAACACCGACACTTGAGTTTTTTTACATGCACTGCACAAATCTGTGTTCTTTGCCAAATAGCGTGAGTTGTGTAATGACTTCATTACGTAATTGAAATAGTGTCAAATGAATGACAAAATGACATTTGCCTACTAAAATATTTTTGAAAATGACAGATCTGACATTTCTCTTAATTAACTCTTCTCAATTTTGGGGAGTTGTAGATAAAATTTTGTACAATACATGTGTGATAATGCATCATTAATATACTTGTGTGCTTACATAACTCGTGCTACACACTCTTTTATAACTTACACACACGTATATTAATGATGCTGTTATCCCACTTGTATAGTAAATAACTATTATAACGTCCTTACTTCCTGGTACTGTTTTGCCTAAGTTATTTGCTCTTCAGTCATCTTACCGTTCATTGGTACAATAACCTTTAATTAGCACAACATGCTCATAATTTCTATACGTCGCACACCATTTCTGTATGATCTGAAAATTAATATCATATCGTATTGACTTCACACAACTAAAACCTTTCAGCTACATAATACAGTCTGCATTTGCCATTCCAATCATTTATTATGATTAAAACCATGAACGTAATCCTTTGGTATTCTGTCAATTTAATGCCAACCTTTCTTTCTCAAATTGCATTTACTGCTGCTCATATCGAGTACATTTATTACTGTAAAATTACTGGCTTCATTGCAATAATAAAATCTTTAATTATGTGCTCGTTTTGAATATTCAGTTTATGTTACCTAGAAAACCAGAATTACTTTAAGCATTAAACCATTGCAATATACTTATGGGACCATAATTAATAATTATACAGTGAACATTCATGAACTGCGGACACTAGCAAATAAAGGCGAATTTATGATTGCCTAAAAAGACGCCAAAACCGATGAACAGTCAATCTAAGGTACTCTGATATTAATTTTTTTGTTTTGTTCGTCTTACTCCCGAGGTGGTTTAGCAAAAAAGAAAATTCGGAAAAATCCAAAGGAAAAGCCGGAAAATTGGAAAATATCGAAAGTTTGCTTTTCTATACACTGTGCGACTTTCTATTTGCTGTCATACTTTATGATTCTGTGCTTAATGATTTTAAGGGTTTTCCCCATCATGTCATAATCCAAAACGTTTGCCGAGTCAGCAAGTTCTGTATAAATTCAGAGTTGAAAAACAGGATTTTTAGAGATTAACAGTAAAGTAAACGAAGGTAGTTCACAAAGTAAAACGCATTCTGAAGAAAGAAATAATTTCTGCCGTACAAACTATCTCATAGTAAAAAAAGATGTAAACAAACACTGTATTATATCACAGATAGAATGTATGAGGTACTGTGTTATTCTGTATTAATTCAGAGTTGAAAAACAGGATTTTTAGAGATTAACAGTAAAGTAAACGAAGGTAGTTCACAAAGTAAAACGCATTCTGAAGAAAGAAATAATTTCTGCCGTACAAACTATCTCATAGTAAAAAAAGATGTAAACAAACACTGTATTATATCACAGATAGAATGTATGAGGTACTGTGTTATTCTGTATTAATTCAGAGTTGAAAAACAGGATTTTTAGAGATTAACAGTAAAGTAAACGAAGGTAGTTCACAAAGTAAAACGCATTCTGAAGAAAGAATAAATTTCTGCCGTACAAACTATCTCATAGTAAAAAAAGATGTAAACAAACACTGTATTATATCACAGATAGAATGTATGAGGTACTGTGTTATTCTGTATTAATTCAGAGTTGAAAAACAGGATTTTTAGAGATTAACAGTAAAGTAAACGAAGGTAGTTCACAAAGTAAAACGCATTCTGAAGAAAGAAATAATTTCTGCCGTACAAACTATCTCATAGTAAAAAAAGATGTAAACAAACACTGTATTATATCACAGATAGAATGTATGAGTTACTGTGTTATTCTGTATTAATTCAGAGTTGAAAAACAGGATTTTTAGAGATTAACAGTAAAGTAAACGAAGGTAGTTCACAAAGTAAAACGCATTCTGAAGAAAGAATAAATTTCTGCCGTACAAACTATCTCATAGTAAAAAAAGATGTAAACAAACACTGTATTATATCACAGATAGAATGTATGAGGTACTGTGTTATTCTGTATTAATTCAGAGTTGAAAAACAGGATTTTTAGAGATTAACAGTAAAGTAAACGAAGGTAGTTCACAAAGTAAAACGCATTCTGAAGTAAGAAATAATTTCTTCCGAACAAACTAACTCACAGTAAAAAAAGATGTAAACAAAGGTAAAACTATTTTTATCTCAAACAACAAAATTCAAGAATAAATTAAAAATTTGAATACAGCTGTTTTAGTAATTAAAAGTTGAATACAACATATAAAATCAAAAGCCTTTTACATGATAGGTCTGAAAGAAATACAAAGACATCAATTAGATATGTGAAAGAATAACAGCCTCACTGGATAACGTACCTGACAGAATTGCAATTTCATATTTCAGTTACGTTATACAGTGAGGCTGTTATTCTTTCACATATCTAATAGTTGTCTTTGTATTTCTTTCAGACCTATCATGTAAAAGGCTTTTGATTTTATAATATGTAAATGTCTGATGAAGCTGGATTGCCAGCGAAACGTAACAATTCTTTTTTAATACAATTTTTAATATGTTAAATCGACAATACGAACTTCTTTTTGGAAAATTTTATTTTTCAAATCGATTTTGGCAACTAATATTTAAAAAACATACTTAGCTGATTTTTCTCCAATTCAACTTTTAAAAAATTCAAGAAGTTTAAATTAACTCGTGTTCAAACAGCCTGCCTTCTTGCGCTAAACAATATCTCAAGCGATCGTAGAAACTTCTCCTCACATTAGCCAACGTATTAGTGCTAGTACTCTGAAATACCCCTTTAATTTTTAAACGCAGTTCTTTAAATCGTAAGATGTAGTGAAAACGACTTTCCAGAGGAAGTTTTCGGCATTTCTGTCACAGTTTCACAAAATTCCTTACATCTGAAATGGCCATCGGGAAGAACAACTTGTGTGTTGTATCTTTTCTTCAGTGGTACGTATACATTAGGATGACTTTTAATTGTCTTTTTGACAAGTAATAATTCCTATGTTAACTCGTAAAATACACGCTCTAATCTATTGGTCTCATTTGTAACTTTGGAAACGACCTGTATGATTAAATGGTGGCATAGAAACGAAACGATTATGTTAACTATTAAAATAAATTTCCTATATAATTTTGGCCCCATCGGTGCGTAGTAGGTAAGTGAATAGATGATATCAACCAAAATTCTTCAAGAGATATGAGCTAAACTATTTACCTAAATACAAAAATTATGATTTGTAATATATTTAAAAAGATATATTTATACATTTAGAAGGTTAAAATATTATAAAATTACATACTTATTATTATAATCTCAACTAATACTAATATCACGAAGTTAACTTATTGATAAATTGAGAAACTATTCATTTACTAGAAATAGACTTGCCGCTACCTGACTAGTACAAAACGTATTCTTACAACAGATCACGTCACATCAAAATTACATATAGAGTTTAACAATGTCACATTCAAATAACTAATAATACTCTAATTTTAACTGATTGTCTCTACATCCAAGGAAATTTGATTCAAAGGTTCCATCGTGAAACCGTAAGGATTATATTTTATAGGCAGCACCGTTGATTTGTTCACTGAAAATCGGTACTTATTCAAAACAGAAGCCAATCCAAGTTTTGTTTGCATTACACCAAATCTCAGTCCTGCAAAATTAAAAAAATAAATATTCGTTGTATCACACCAAACTCTTTATTCTTACCTATGCAAATTCTTGGCCCTTCTCCGAACGGAAAGTAGGTGAATGGCTGAATCTGGCTTTTATTTTCTTCGTTGAACCTCTCCGGATCATACTTTTCAGGGTTTGGGAAGTAGTCTGGATTGTGATGAATTCCAAGGACAGAAATAAAGACCGGGGTACCTTCGTCTAAGACTGTATCCGTGCCAGGAACATGGTATCTCTTGACACATTTTCTAGTAAGAACAGGGAGAATTGGATACTTTCTCAGCGTTTCTGCAACAGCAATTCAAAATTTAGATTTCCCACTTAGCGCATAGAAGCTTCACACTTACCATCCATAACCTGTTGAAGATAATTCATTTCCTGGATTGCTTCATAGGTCATTTCCCCGTTATGCCTTGCTAAAACCTCGTTTACCTCAGCCCTTGCTTTTTCTTGTATTTCAGGGTTCAAACACATCTCAAGAAGACTAAAGGACAAAGTAGAGGACGACGTTTCGAAGCCACCAATGTAAAATATGAAAGCTTGCGCTGCAATTTCGTTCATAGTTAAACCTTTGGTGCTGCCCTTTTCTTCATTATTATTTTGGAAGCCATCCTTAAGCCCAATTAGGAGCTGCATGAAGTCTTTACGAAAATAGTTGTTTTCTTCCCTGTAGCGGACGGTGCTTTTGACGACGTTCATGAAGTACTCGGCAACGTCAGCAGCGATGAGCCTGATCCCCAAAGCCCGGCTTGTCTTGGGAAAAACTACGCTGATGCTGTTTTGGATAGACTGCCACCTGGTAAACTGGACAGATCTACGACCGTACGTCCTGAATTCGTCTTCCGGATTTTTGCAGCTGTTGCAGTCAAGGCCAAATGCACAGGAGCTGATTGCATCTGACGTGTAGCAAACCATCATTTCCCTCACGTTCAAAGGCTGTTGCTTGTTACAAACCTCGTCAATGGCTTCAGTCATCTGCTTGCTGCATTCGAGTACTGTATTAAACATCATCTTCATTTTTCCGGAAGTGAAAGTCGGTGAGAGCTTAGTACGCAGATTTCTCCATTTGGATCCTCCAATGCAAAACATGTTGGCTGACAAAGGGTCGTCTCTCTCGTTGCTGTACATTCCGCGGTCCGAAAAGTGATCGAAGTCTCTTACCATGACGTTTTTGATGTACTCGGGATCGATCGGCATGTAGACGGGAGCGCTAAATAAATACAGTCCCGCATGATTTACACCCTTTTTGTAGAAGTATTCGTAATGATGCTTCATGCGCGTTCCAACGTTGTCCACGCGCTTTAAGAAGTTGTCACTATTTCCGAAAGGTATTCTCGGTGACCGGAAAGGCACTTTCTTCCTCTGCCAATACGTAAAGGACCATTTGAAGTAGAGCACTATGACCAAGGTGAAAGCCACTAAACCGACGATTATATCTGTTGCTGCCATTTCGCTAGATGAATAACGAACTGAACTGACGTCTGAATGAAATGGATCGCCTTTTATACTTTATTTTCTGCTCTATCTTGTAGGAGACACCTGAAACAATGGAAAATTGTTGATAAAGCGGAATATTAGATTGTTATCGTAGTAAACTGATTTCCTATATTCTGACGTCAGGTCATTCATAGTCTGTGGTTTCGTTGGCAAGTGTTACGTTTTGTAATTTTTTTGTGATAAGGTGATTCAATAGGAGCAGCCCTTATTGAACTTCGAACCGCAATTGACAGACATTCAGATTTCACGTATTGGCGTATTGTATTAAGCTGTAAAAAACACTAATTTTCATATTTTGGAAATACCTAGAAGATTGATTTAGATTTTTTGTAAAGTAACTTAGTACGTATTAGCATTGGGCATTCGAATTTCACAGAAATATGATCTAAAGAAACGCCGAAAAATATATGACAAGCCAAACAGAAAGAGAAGGGAAAAGATTTTGAGTCATAAAAGGCAGATCCAACTACGGTAACAACTTTAATGCCTCTTATCAGTGTTTGAAAAATGTAGAATCGCATTTCGAAGATCATTGAAATAATATGTTTGTAATAATTATCACAAAAAGAGAACTAAATATTAAATTTCTGTATTGCAATGATTCCCGTAATCTGGTGCCTGTTTGTTTTTTTATTTATTTGTATAAAAAAATAATATAAGTTAAATTTTATGGCAAAGATCCTAGTACACACACAATTCTCGTTTTTATATTTTTATTGCTGTGCTCAAACTTTGCCTGTCAGTAAATTAAGGCTGGTTAAAATGAACTGTAATAATTAATCGCACATATAAAATGGTTGAATGTTCCTCTTTTTATTTTATTTAACTGCAATACTGATAACGCTAACTCTCGGCACACAAGACTTCTTATCTCATGGGTTGGATCTATAATCTCAAATTATAAGTTATTTTGTCTCAACGTAGCTCGTTTTCTTGTTATTAGTAGATAAAAGTCACAATCTCGTTAATTGACAGATGAACACAAAATGGTTTTTTTGTACAGCGTGAAATTGAACGTTTAAAATAATGAACTAATGTGAAAACGCATCAGCTAAATTATTTGAATATTTACGCTTGGCAACTATTAAAACATCGCCTTCATTGTATTTCTCAGGATGACGTCAAAACTCTACTTGATTGTCTGCACGCCGATCTTTCAACTGTTTATGATCGATTTCGCCCCAAAATCTAGCGACGCCGTTTGATTTTTGAAAACCACGAAGTAATTGGACCGCTGGACAAATACTAGGCCTCTTCAGCAAGGTTTAGTCTTGGATCTAAATCGTTTTCCCGAAAGCTCACACTTAAATTTTAAGCACTCCTACCTTTCAAATTTCACTTCGCTGCTACTATCAGGTGACGCTCCAGGTGTTTCCTGCTGGAGACGCTCCCCTGGGTGCAGGTGACGACGACCTCTTGCTTCCGACGCTTACCTGGGCCGCAGTCGAACCTCAAAAAATTCAGGTGCTCGCTTCCGTTCACACAATCGGAGGCAAATTAGATTTTTTTTTAATTTTATGTCGTGGATTTTCCCACAAACACTTGTACTGAAGCACGGACACTTGGGCAATAAAACTGTACACTTTTGAACTGGGAAAAATACTTTTATTATTATAAAACAGTAATTAAACATGGAGCACAAATTTGCCTTGTCTGCCAATAATTTAATTCAATTGTTCTTCTCTTAATGACAAAAAAGCATCATGTTGCTAAGATACGGTGTTATTCTACTATTAACTGGAAATTATGATTGATAATTTTTGCCACAAATGGAATAAAGTTTGAGTTCATAAATTACAATCTAACTTTTTTTTTAAATCTAAAATATTGCTTTTTTGGCTTATAACTAATTTTGTCCTATATCGTTGCACTCACAAACATTTTTAATATCACAACTCTGCTTTTGCACTATGTTTTTAATTATTAACGCACTGATATTTGAGTTCCGCACTTTTCACGTTGCTTGCTTTTATTCTGTTGCCTACATTCAGGAATTGCTCTTTGCAATTTTCTAAATTTTCTTTCATCTTGCTTTATCCTTCAGCTTGCTCACAATTTCCACTGTCCTTTGCTTTTATTGATAACTACTCGCCTTTTTGCACGTAATAACCTTATTGTGTCAATTACTTTCGCTCGGTCCGGCCCTACATGTGTACAAACCTATCATCTTTAATTATATTACTGTTTTCTATAGCACATGTTAAAGTGTGCTTTTATCAACTCAAAACAAAAGGCCAAGTTTTACTTTAACAGCAAGGGCAGATAAAGTAGCACTTTAACATCAAGGATAGATAAAGTAATTTAATTTCCTAACTTTTGTTTAAATTAAATATGACAGCTGCGCATTATCGTAGCAACCCAATCTAGCTACTGACATTTTAAAATGTGATTGACTGTCCTTATTTTCTTTTAAAATAGTTAAAGTTCTTGCTATAGAAAAAACTATTGTATTATACACGACGATAAAATTATTTCTATCCACTCTTGAATCATTAACGTCTCGACGATTCACTCGTAGATAAAATTTAACTTTATCGTCTTGTATAATAAATTACTATTATTCACAAGCCAAACCCAAACCCTCTGAAATATGTTTTTGCCTTTGCGTGCATTTATCCATTTCAGAATACCGGGTGTCCATTCTCAAAGTCGAACATAGGCAATTAACATTAGTGCATTCACTCGTTCTTCATTGAAATAATTCATTTTTTGGTAGATAATTTTAAAAGACGTTGATAGAAAATATCTGATTTAAGCCAACTAATTACCAATTTTTTTGACAAATGCTATCGAACTTGAAAAGCAAGGCATGGCATATTTAAAAATTTCCAAGTTTTAAATTAGTATTTTAAAATAAAAATCGCATCTTGAATATTATTATTGGTATCATTTGATGCGTAATGATTTTATCTTTCCATTGATACCATTGCCTTCCCTGTAAGTTGAAATGGCGAGCAGGAATCGGCAAAAACGTTCAATACAATGTTAATCGCCTATGTTCTACTTTGAGAACGGACACCAGGTATATGGAATGCAATCTTTAAATGTACAGATACATAAGAATAATGAATCCTGAGTGGAAAATCACACCAAGAATAGCTACTTCCAATCATACTCAAGGAGTGAGACGATTATTGAAATAATGGTTGCAATTAGGAACTAAAGGTTGTCTAAGAAAGCGGACCAAGGGTGCTTCGACTAAAATTTGGTTCACATTCCGCTGGGCGTACCTTGTAGTAGTACTTGGAGCTATCAAGGTGTCAAGTTTAACGTCCAATTTATGTTTAAGTGTCATAATTAAATTATTGTGAGATGGGTTTTACCACTGAGTGAAAACAAAATCATATTTTAACCTTCAGCCTTGGTTCGTGGCTCTTCTAAATGTAATATATTATGCAAGACAAAAATTTCAAAGCACTCTTAACCAGTTACAACTGTTATATATACTTGCTTAAATATTATGAAGGGAAACTGAGCTGAATTTGTACCCAGCTAAGTCAAGGTCCTTCGTATTTCAGCTTTACTCAATGGTATTGATCATCGTCTAAGTTGCTTCCTGTCCATCTATTGACTGCTCAACCTTTGAGACGAAAAGAGAGTCACGTTACACAGATATGGCGAGACATTTTACAAATAGTAGAATGAAATCTAGTTTGAAGTACGGTTTCTATTGTATCGAGCGGTCAATTCATGTTATCTTTAGTGTTCTGTAGTTCAGTAACGTTTATATGAACCCACAGCACACTAGAACTGAAATTCATTTGATCACTCAATAGTGACCTAGTTACAATTATTGCAATACATAAGAAGAGAGATAACCGGGCCATGCTACGATTAATATATTTTGAAAAAAATGTACTTGCATATAAGAAACTAGAAAGGTTATTTTTAACTTAGAAAATAAAAATATTTACGGTGAAAATTCAAATTTTTTATATGAAAGAAAGTTAAACTACTTAATATTAGATTGATAAACCCTTTGATTATTCTTATGGCAATTTAAGGCACACACCATACATCTTATACCGTTATTGTATTGGAAATTATCGAAGATACATTTCTTATCTTGGTTCTACGAACATATAAGTGGTGACTTCCGAAAACGATTGAAATCTATTGTTAGCGTTATCATTATGACAATATTTTAATTTTGAATACATAATAATCTTTCTATAAGACTTTTCTAAGTTTCTTATTATTAATAAAGGATTAGTTTTCGCAACAGGATTTCTTTTGCTGTTTCCAATGAAAACAAAGCAAGTTAATAATTAACGACATCCTGTCACTTTATACCTTTTCAACTTCAAATTGGGACTAAACAACTTCAAAATGGGAACAAACAATTTCAAAATGAGAATAAACAATTTCCAAATAGGAATCAACAATTTCAGAATTAACAACTTCAAATTGGGACTAATCAGCTTCAAATTGCGAATAAACAATTTCAAATTGGGACTAATCAATTTTAAATTGAGAAAAGCTTTTTGTTAAGGGTAGTCTTTGGAAAATGACAATTACATGGTTGTGACAGGATAGAATTAATTATTGTTACTTGTTGCTTGTGCTAATTAATCTAATGATATAAAAAATGCCGTACATTCAGTAAGTGGATGCTGACAATGTAAAGAAGCAGATTCGCACGTTATACAATAATAATAGAGACTGGAAAACTTTTGCAGATACATTGAATGTCAAGATATCGGGTGCCTATTGATGGACGAAACATCAACCAGAGAGAGAAGAGGAAAAACGTGGAGGAGAGAGAAGACGCAAATTACTATATGAGCATCACCCATACCACCATATGATAGCTGTTTTGCATTTTTAGCTTCATTTCTTTCAAAGTAATTTTAGGATTTTTTTAAATGCGCTCTTCCATAAATAGGCGATGTTCATAGAGTAATTTGCTACTTTTCTGTCTTCCACGTTTTTTCTCTTCTCCCTCTATATAGTTGGCGTTTCACCCATCGATAGGCGGTCGATTTTTTTTACATTAAATGCATCTGCAAGAGCTTTCCAGTCTCCATTATTATTGTATAACGCGCTAATCTGCTTCATTACATTGCCAGCATCCACTTTCTTGATGTACGGCATTTTTTATATTATAAGATTAATAAACACCAACAACAGCTAACAATAATTAATTCTGTCCCGTTACAACCATGTAATTGTCATTTTCCAAAGACTATACCGTTAACAAAACGCTTTTCTTAATTTGAAACTGATAAGTCCCATTTTGAAATTGTTTATTCCCAATTTGAAGTTGATTAGTTCCAATATGAAGTTTTTTATTCCCATTTCGAAATTGTTTATTCTCATTTTGAAATTGTTTATTGCCATTTTGAAATTGATTAGTCCCAATTTGAAGTTGAAAAGATATATTTCGTTTTCTCGATAAAGCTTTCCCACTCTGTAATAAACGTAATACATTACGTAGCTCAACGATCAGTAACTATGTCGGAGTATATAGTGCTCAATATGAAATAATATAATGATCGAGTTATGCATTGAACGAGTACCGGGATGGGACCGGATAATTGTGGAAATAAAAGAACTCAACGTTTCGCCCACTTTAATAGTGGGATTCCTTATGAGTAAAACAAATACATGGTGATTCAACGTGAACTAGGCCAGAGGCAAAAAGCTCTTCTACCGATCGGAAGGAAGAAAGTAAAATTTACATTAACTATATAACCTTTCAGTTTATAGCATTATTTATGACGGTATACCAATTCTGTGCATTCTGATTGCTTTCATTTAATGGTAATGCTTAAATGCAATAATATCTAAATTAAAAATAATAAAAAAACTTTCCCTGAGGTCACGTTGGCGCCAAAAGCAAAGCGTTTAACTGCGTAGTAGTCTAGTGAAGTATAGCAGACTATTAATATTTGGATGTTCTCCCATGTTGCGCAATAAGTACCGTACTAGTTATGTGATAAGTTTCCTAAAATTCCATAAGATTACAAATTTCACCTTCTGGAGGTCATACGCACCCATTACAAGATGGTTTTAGAAATACAATGAAGCTGAATCTATGCAAAATGTGATGATTATCAGAAGCGTAGAGAGAGATTAGTGTAATTTCACTTGATGGAATGAAAAATTGCAAAATGCAATCAAATTAATAAAAAGTTAACAAGAAGAATTGCGCAAGCAAAGAATAGGTTGACAGATGTATGGGAAAGAGTTTGTTTATAAATAATTGAATGTGGTATATTGCAATGGTATAATGCCTACAGCAATTCTGGTTGCATTGCAAACGTACGAAGAATAAAGAATGATTCAAATAGGCCCAGAATTGATATTCTATTTATTACAACAATAAGTCACTGGTAAACATTGATAACTATATAAGACATGATTAGCAATAACTCTAATTTACTTAACAGAGGCTAGTATTTGAATGAACCAGTATCGACAGGGTGTGGCAAATGCATCTAATTTATGACGACTGGCAAGTTAATTTTATAACGCCAAGACATGATAGTGATTTTACTTAAGTGCAGAGGTGTTTCGAAATGTTGCAAAAGTGTTATGCAGCGGTTCTGTATTAATATCATCGCGAACAATCGATAACGCAGCTGAAGGGTTACAAAGCAGTGTAAAGAAGCAAAGGAATGCAAAGAACATGTGAAAAGCAACCTGAATATGATAGAAGACTATAATACAGTGCTAAATAACTTGTGAACCAGTGTTTATAAACTAATAGTGCATAAAAACAATCAAGGTGCGATTAAAAGCGCTTCAGAAAAACATTTAGCAAAAACAATTTAGTATTTAAGAAAAAAAAATTGCAAAAATTCACTTGAAACAATTGTTAACTTGTTGCTATGATATCTAGATGTTCAATTGTTATTTTTTATTAGGGAAGCCAAGCCAGAAGCTGTTGATTATATTGGCTCCCCAGTTTTAATTGATTTTGAACATAAAAATTATAATTTGTACCAGTTGTTGGGTTTATTTAATCACCAGTGTGCAAAGTTAATGTGTGCTCAATTCTATCAAGTTATAAAGTGCAGTACCCGAGGAAATTGATCCGGAGGCTTCGCCCATTTGTGTTCCACTTCAGAGCTATATTTTAGAGAGTATTAAGACTGCGGAAGACAGAGAGCTCAGAGAGGTTCACAGCAACGTGGAACAGCTGGGTCAGACATTGTTCGTGGTCCAAAGATAGGCAACAGCTACCCGGAACGTGCCAGAAGAAAATTACGAGGTTGGCGTCACCAAATTGTGCAGAATTGGGAGAAGAACTTGGCCAGCCATAAAAAACAGAAAAGAGTTGACGTCACCTATGACGTAAATAACACAAATACAGGTTAGCTCAAACACTTAATTTGTTAAATTGCATTGTTTTTGATTATCTGAGGTGGATTTATTAATTGTTGGTCGATTTGCGATCAAATTACGCTGAATTTTGTGTATTCAAACAGCTCTGTGTACATTCAATTTTAGAGGTCACTCGTTTAAAAGTGGGCATTTGCTATACTAGATTAAAGGTTATGTGGTGTTACAACCCAACCCCTTTATTTGAGTGCTCAAATGCTAGCCGGCTCATTAATTTGAATTTAGTAGCTAATGATTAGAATTTAAAAGGCAACATACCATTTATTATTGCTATTAAAGCTCAATTAAACAAAGCATTATTTTTAATTAACCCTGAGAGAGGCAACAATTTATATTAAAACTTGAAGTTCTTGCGATGATACTTGTTTTATTTATTTTAATTTATATTATAATACTTACTGCCAAAAAAAGTGATGAATAATAATAATATTACTACAATATATAAGCATTTGCAGAGTTATTCTCTCTCTCTCTTGATCAATTTGGCTGACAAGTAAAGTGCTAATCTTTGTATCCAAATACCAAAAGAAAGAGCTGTTATGAGCTATCGTCACCTTTTAATGTAAAAAAATTATTATAAGTATAAGTATAAATAACAATTTAGTTAAACGCTTACCTGCGCTTAATTTATATGGGAACTGTCAGTAAAAAATAAAGTTAAAATCCATAAATTCTATAAGCTGAAAGAATCTGCGAGTTGACCTTGGTAGCAATGAGATAATTTCATGAGCTATGATTTTAAAAACCTAGGATTCGACGAAGAAGATAAAGAGCTGATAAGCATTAAGCAATTGGCCAGCGAAGAACTAAGATGTCAAGTAGGCGAACAAGATGTTTTTATGCTGAGATTCTGCAACGTCGAACTCGATGAAAACATTTTTCTCTTAAAGGGCAAAGCCTCCTGAGTGTTAGATGGTAGCGAAAGTGATGCAAACGGGGCAGTAAGATAAGATGGGATTTTATTTGTATTTTACTTGTACTTATGACCTTATGATTTGTTTACGTTCAATTTTAGTGTTTTTAGTTACGCAACAAATCGTTTTTTGGACAAAATCAGATTGAATGGCTTTGCATTAGTGCAAGAGAAACCCTGTACTAAACAGTATAGTGTTATAATAATTTTAACATGAGTCTTAAAAGTATGCATATTTAGATCGATAAACTTAATGACAAATTAATCAGTTAAATAAATTTTGATCTATCATCTATATCTTTTTTTAACACAGCTAACATGGGCTGTATATAAAAATTAAATTACTGCTTTATCGTTAACACACCATGCTAATACATTATATTACAAAATCATGTAGTACCATTCCGGTGTAGGCAATATTCAAGGAAATTGTCCCAGTAAATTTTACGAATACTGTGGATATGACGATGGAGACGGAGTCGTCAATAGCAAGAGAACCGATCGACTAAGAGTAAGCTGTTTCATTGCTTCGAGCTAGAGCTAGTCGTGAATAATAATTCATTTTAATATTCACATAAGTCAACTGTCAAATCATAAATTGTAAAAATGCCAATGTTATGATGTTATACATTTTATTTGCTTTATAAAGCATTAACTAAAGGATATAAATTTATTTGATAGTAAAGGCAAGTTAAACTTGCTATATTATTAACACTTTAATATAGTTTGTTAATATACACCCAACACGGTATATTGCACACTTTAGCTAGAACATTTAGATACTGCCATGATCAACAAAGAAATAAAAATTTTAACCTTAGAACAGGAACTGGTTTAATTGAAGTAGGTATAATTTTATTCCTAATTAATAGTATTATTTTTTTTCTATTTAAGAATATCTAATATTCTCCTTTTGAATTTTTAAAAATTAAAAGAAAAACAGATCAGTTATATGAAGAAAAATACAACAGTTCTCTTCCATGAAAATCCTTGTGTAGCGCGCTAACCACCCAATAACTAACTAAATTCTTATTTAATGATAGTGACTGCATAAAGTCATTAACAAATTATGTTAACAAACACTTCACAACTTCGTGAACTAATTTGAATGACAAATAAAACATGTTTGCCTACCGTGTGCTACGCCACTTTCCAAGCGCACATCACTGCTGTAAGATGGTGATCCCGTTAGTTGGCCTAAACCTGCATTCAAGATGACTAATCCTAAAGTTGAGTCTGTGTTGGGGTGGATGGGCCTGCTGCCTGCTGTGCCAAGCTCTATGGTGTCTGGAAATTCCAAAGACTTGCTTATAATATGTGTCAGGTATCTAACTTTCGATGTATTTTATTTCACCCCCGCACAATTTTTTAAATAAAAGGTATTGTTGTCTGATAACGAATATAATTTTTATTGTAGTGATACACAGGTGTATCCAAGGTTTAATTCTAATTATATTTACATTTTACAGTTTAATGTGTACTCAGCATTCAAAATAAAACCAGGCTAGTACGTCACGCTCAGTTAACAAAAGGAACACTTTTACGCTTAGACATTGAACTTCGTGTGATGTATAAAGACAGAATTTATATGTTAGTAATTCAATATATTTAGTTTTAAACACCGTTTTGTTGATTTCTTTACGAGTTAACATATAGTACACTATGTTTTAAAGGACATTTTAGTGTAACCTTCCTGCTCACACACGTTATACCAACCGTAACCACCTTAAGTATTCCACTAACAAACTTCCAACCCTTTAGCGTCTACTAGACATGTCAACATGGATCCCCACCCCAGTCAACAAATTACGTTCTCTTAATAATTGTCTAAAGTTCAATATCGGAAGACTTTAGACAGCATGAAAACAAAATACTTAGCAATGGTTCAACGTTACGCAAGTGAAATGTAATGGTGACCTCAAAAGTGATGCTATTTCCATTTAAAACTTAATTTGACAGTAATCAGGAGCATATTGCCTTATAATTAGTTGACCTTACAGTATGATTTGTAGTAAATCAAATTGTTAGGCCTAGGAGAAGCTGTAGATGAAGTCGAAACAATTAACAAAACTCAATATCAGCCGATAGTTCAAGTACTAACTTGTTTTCATCGACTTGTTACCTCATCATCATCATCATTCAAGATTTTTCTGGTGAGATGAACATTTATTTACTATGATTCCGATAATTTTTGTTTTTTATCTTACAATAAAATCAAAATACTTGCAGCTGATTAAACAGGTGCTTCTCTCAGAATATGATGGTACTAAAAGTGGGTGGGCATACTTAACGAAACGGCCGTACACATCTATAAACCAATTCTATTCATTCATTAATTAAGTGAAATTTCAACTAAGCACTCTCCAAAATCGATGACAGTGAATTATAAGGACACATGTATAGTGTAAAGTCAGTGCGTGAATTATATGTATAATTATAAGTAAGAGAAATGAAAAAGGGTAAATAGTCAAATTGCTCATTACAATTTCGTATAATACACACTGTCAGAAAACGAGTTATCGAAAGCTGTTTGCTTCAGTCAACGAGTGGTTTCGAGATTCATTTTATAAATTTAGGAAGAAACTATTAAATTCTCACAAAAGGAAATGAACAGGAGATCTCAGCGGAGTAATTTACTTCCCGAAAGGTA